>JAHZNP010000092.1:136507-159219 GCA_020615345.1 Triops cancriformis
TTTGAGTTTTCCTTTTCGTTCGAAAAAAAAAAAAAAAAAAAAAAACACAGAAAAAAATGATTGAATTTGCTTCTGAGGAAATGATTGATTTCCCCTCCCAATTCATTTAAGTTCGCTATTCTTTTCAGGGAGATACTGCACGGCAAGGAGGGGGCGGGCGGAAGGATTTTCTTTAAAAAAAATCATAATCTTTTTCATGCTGAATCAAAAAGAATTCAATAAAAACCAAATATCGTCGAGCCAAAATAAGAATCCTCAACAGATTACAACGCAAAAATAATGGCCTTATAACAAATATAGAGAATTCAACTTAGAGGCACTAAAATGAATGAAATCTTTTCCTATACAAAAAAGATTAATTGGGAACAATGCTCGTTTCAGAAAATCAACAAATCTTCATCTGTACAACACCAAAACTTCCACTGCGACCGTTTTTGACTTCCGGATTCCGTTTTTGTCGCTCCGCCCCCAAAGAATTTTCGGGTCACCAATTCACAAGAGGAGAGCCCAGAAACCGGAAATCACTGTCGTATTGCATATAACGTATTCCAACGGATAACAACACTCGACGGAAAACATTGCACTTGATAGCAGCGAATCTGGTCCAATTCGCTAACACTTTCCTCTCTTTCATCCTATCCACACAATTGTCGTTTTTACTTCAAGGTTACAGATTCTTTAGTATTCACTGGGCTGGTTTGAGAATTATTTCCTTCTCGATTTTTTCCCCTCATCAAGTATTCAATGTTTCAAGGAGATTCTTACTTTCCCTGAAAGTTGTCCATCTGTCCGCAAGCTTATCCAGATTTATCTATTGCCACGCTAGTCGTTTGCCCCGCAAGTCGAAAAACCACTTCCGGTTAGTCTTTTCTCCTTTCCACTGCCATACACTTTTGAAAACAAGAGTGAAGTTAGGAGAAAAATAAAATAAAACGTGTTTTGTCTTCCGCTAGCTTGTACTTGGCTTCCGTTTGTTCTCGGTTTCAGTAGCCACCAAAGCCCATGTCCATTCTTTCGTGCTTGAACCGGTCCAAGACGGAATTATTGAGATAACCGGTCGCTTGCGGCGCGTAGGGCGGTTGGCCGTACGCGGCCGGGTACCCGTAATTGGCCGGTGGGACATGAAGCCCCGCCCCGGGCGGATTCCACGACGAGTACGCGCTGGCCGGTACCGGGCCCGGGTACTGGCTATATGGGTACCCTAGCGTAGTGCTCGGCGGCATGCCCGGTAAACCGGGCATGCCGAGGCTGGCTGAGCCCATGCTGCTACTGGCGAACATTCCTGAGGCTGTGGACATGGGGCCACCTAGCGGCGGGAAACTGGAGCCGAAGTTAGGGACGGAGAAGGATGACTCGTGCTCGTAGGGCGAGCCGTACGAGCCGTAGCTCGTACTGGAACCCGTATTCGGGTAAGTGGAGTACGTCGAACTAGGGGGCGCTGAGGTCGGGACGTTCGGGTACCCCGGCGACGCGTAGGCGCCGAAGGGCGTTGACGTCTGATAGTGCGCCGCTAAGGGGCCTCGGTTGGGATTGGGACTAAAGTTGGTGGGCGGTTGGCCCAACGCGGGTGACCCGTCGGGGTGGTGGTCGGCGAGGTTCGGAATTTGGTCCACGAGGGACTCCAGCCCGGACAGCGACTTGGTGGCGATGTCTTGGTTGGTGGTCGCTTTGGCGACGGGGCTGTTGTACGCGTTGCGGGATAGGGACTGCGGCGGGTGAGGCGGCTGGGATTGCTGCGGGGTCCCGGCTGGCAAGGGGTGGGGCGTCGGGGGTCCGGGCGGGTTGCTGCTGTAGTAACTACCAGCGGCCAGATTGAGGGTGGGCGGCTGCTCGTGGGCCGAGGAGGGGTCGGATTCGTGAGGTGAGTGGTGGGAGGAGGAGGAAGCTGAGCCAGTAGGGACCGCCAGCTCGTTGGGCGGCGGAAGACTGTTGGGAAGCTCGAAATCGGGCGGATCGAGCGGGGAGGGTTGGGTGGGTGAGGTCAGGGTGGGGTCAGCACTTCGCGTGCCAGCTTCGCTCGCACTCCGACCGAGGTCATTGGTACTGCCCAGGTCGTAACTCTGGTTGCTACCGCTAGGAGGCTGCTGCTGAGCAGGGGAAGGGGATTGGTTGTAGAGGGCGAGTGGGGAGGGGTGATAGGTATGGGGGAGGGAATGGGGCCGGGTGGGTGACTGCCGTACGCTCGACTGCGCCAAGAACGCGGGCGACGCGTAGGCGCTGCCACTGGATGACGGCTGCGGGTACGACGAGGTGGGCGTTAAGCTGGCGGTGGGCGTCACGTGGCCGCTGTTATGGAGGCCGGTGGCTTCGCTGAGGGAAGAGGACGACGAGTTCGAGGATTGCTCGGTACCCCGGTCTACGTACGTGGGTTCGGGTTTGTTGCTGTCGTCCACGCGAATCTTCTTGGGCCGGCCGCGTTTCTTCTTGAGCGGGTTGCCGTCCGGGCCCAGGATCGGTGGCGCCAGGGAGGCCGAGGACGCCCGTTGGGTAGCGGGCGGGAGTTGGGGCGCCGCGGCGGGCGCCAGGGCTGGCGGGCCGTCCGGTAGAGGGCCGCCGTCTTCTGGGCGAATTTTCTTGGGCCGGCCGCGTTTCTTTTTCGGGGGCTGATTGGGGTCGACGGGGACCACGGGGGCCGCAGCGGCGGGCAAGGCTGGTAGGCCGTTGAGGGGAGCGGGGGCGGCGCCTAGAGCGCCGGGTTGTAACGCAGGCGGAAAATTTTCGGGTGAGAGTTGCTGGTCGTCTTTGAGGTTGTCGAGCCGCGACCCATCGTCGGCGTTCCGGATGCGAGGATCGTTGAACACCACTTCGGAGTCGTCAATCTCCGGGATGAGGCCGTTGAGGTAGTCCCGGAACTTTTTAAGGGCCGCGTAGAAAGGGACTTTATCCATGGCTCGGGGCAACTGTGCGCAACGTGCGGACGACGACGGCATCACCCAAATGTACTATTAACAAGAAGAAAATCAGTGGTGACAGATAAAATGAGGAAGAATGGGGTTGTTACTTTGAAAGGAGAAAAAGGAGAGGAAAAAAAAACGCCCACAAGGTTGAGAAAGTTTTTAATGAAACAAAGAAAAAACACAAGAAAATGAAAAATCGAATAAGTTCCATAGGAAAATCACGGCAAATGTTAGGAGTAAACACAATTTCCGCGGCCAAACACTACAAGGTTAAATTATCCGAAACGAGACACCACAAAGCGAATGTGACAGTTGAGAAATTAACACTTTACTTTTACTGAAATTTTGTAGATTGTCACCGTTGTTTTGAAAAATAACGGTAAAATATGAAGAATAATTCACTAACTAAAGATAAGAACAATATATTTACAGTACAAATAGAATACAAAACACCTAAAACTACATTTATATAAAAAAGCATAAAATATTAAGCACAAATTCTAAAGGAAAGGTCATACCACAGAAAAAAGTTCTAAGACAAAAACTACTGTAACGACTATTTATGAGTTACAATAAAATTATAAAATACAAAAGAAAATATAAACACAGGGGAAAGGTTATGCAGTTGTCACGCTAATATTCTAGTAAAATCGTATCATGGCAAAGCATTACAATCGAGGCTGAAATGCAACAAATTAAATAATAAAAAATACAATATAATGAATACAAAATAAAACAGATGAATAAATTATGAATATGGCACAAAACAAAATATAAAATAAAATAAATAAAACATTGCATAATACAGAATGCTCGAGAAAATGGGGAAATAAGTCTTCACTACTAAAAAATTAGCTACACATGGTTTGCTTATAAGAACTTTTACGTTTCCCTTTTGCAACAAACGCTAATTTCACAAGCTTTTCTATTTTTTTCTTCAAATAGACTTCTAGTGCTTTGAGCGCATCTAAGTTAATCTTACGAATTTCATTCCACTTGGAATACGTTAACTTTCCCTAAATGTAGGAGTTTTAATTTTCCGTCAGACACACGGTTTTACTCGTATAAGTTTACTGTAAAGAAAGAACGACGTAGGCTTCATTCAGTGTCTGCAACTTCCGAAAAGCTTTCCGCGAGTTCGCCGTTTAGCACCAAGCTGCACTTGGTTCTCTGTAAAAGCGCACCACAACTTTAAGGCTGAAGCGGTTTCCTTGTTGGCAAGTCCGTCAAGAGCCTTCACCTTCCACTGTTGACGCAATTCCCTGCCACGTCTTTGCATAGTCCCCGCCTACGCATAGCCAAACTCACGTTTCCTCTCAAAGTATTCCAACTCTGAACCTTCTGACTCTGAACACGACTAAACATCACATTTAATTAATCTTGAAGGAATTTCCCCACGCCACTGTCTAGTTCTTTTACTTTTTCTTATTATTATTCCTACTCAACGTTTCTTCCGTCAGGTGGAGTAAGCTACGCTTAACTTCCTTATTGATTTGCAATACACACACTCTCGCGTAGCAACAGTCAAAACTGTCTTTCTTTCCATGAAAAAAACTCAAGGGGGGCAAAGAAGGCCAGCTTACGGTATTGGTCCCATCGATGAACTCAGGTTGGCGCCCAAAAGTGAAATCCTTTTTCCCCGAGTACACTTCATAGATGCCTTTTCCATTGAAGACGGCAATCTTGGGCCGAAATTGCTGCAATTTCTCCAACAATAACCGTCCGCCTTCCCGTATTTCTTTCCGGGTCAAATCCGCGCTCCCCTTCGTCGCTCGGTTCACCATATTCGTAAAACCGATTCCGTAGTGAACCATCTTAAAATCATCGTCCGCTGTCATGGGTTCGGGCACTAATCCCGCCAGGTACAAACACTTCCCTGTTTTGACATCCAAATGAATCAATCAGTCAAATGATCGAGAAATACAAAGTGCCGTTGATAAAGCGAAATAAACCGAAACACGATCAATTCTAAAGAAATGTAAATAAGAAACGAATCAAGCAAAACAAATGTTAGAAAGAACAAATACGTAAGAAGTAAAAGGAAAGGAAATAAGAAATTAAAAAAAGGAAACAAGAAAAAATGAAAAGTAAATAAGAAATTAAGGAAAAAAGAATCAGAAATAAATAAAAATAACAAAAAATTATAACAGAAAATGAACATGATAGAAATAACGAAAAAATAAATGTCACAAATAAAAAAGTAAGTAAGAAAAATACATAAAAATAAACTAGAAAGAACAATGAGTAGAACATATACAAATAACACATTTTTATTTCTGTTTCATTTTTTAAGCATTTACTCTGAGAAAAATAGTAAATTGCTAATGAACATAATACAGAAAAATTGAATAAAAAGTTAAGGTAACGCCGTAAAAAACAGAAAAAAAGCTTTTTAACAAATACAGTTAAAGATCCTTATTCGCGGATTCAACACTCGCAAGTGAGATTTTCTTAACTTCATGTCTTTTCTCGCGGATGGACATTTATCTTTGTTTTCCTCAGCGTATCCTTATCTTCTCAACGTAAAGTTCCCTTCCACATTCGCGGTTTCCATATCCGCGGAAACGGATCTCCCGCGAATAAAGAGCTTTGATTGTAGTTTAGGTCAATTACTTCCTTTTACTTATACTTCAAGATTCTTCTAAACTTTTTTTTACTATTTTTATTATGTTTTTGTAGCGTAATGTGGTGGAGCATCCGAGAATTTCTGAATTGTGCTTAACTTACAAAAATGGTTTCCCGGTCCAGCATAATGGTGTCCTTTATAAGCTGCAAAAAGCCCTGGATTGATTCCAATCTGGGGGAAAAAAACAACAGAATTTAGTACCTCGGAAAGTGCTCCTCGAACGCTGAGAATTTAAGGGCTTACGATAACGATATCCAGGTTGGGGATTAAGTGATCCGGTAATGTTCTGGACTTGACTTCTTCTTCGGACATGCCATTAAATCGATCGTGTCGACGTCTCTGTTTATAATGCTCCGATTTCGTATACTTGCGTTTCCCACCTACTTGACCGGCTGCATTCTCTTGCAACGGATCGGCGCTCTCTGGATTTCTACAAATGAAAGAAAGAAGTCAACACATGACATGATTAGTAACACGAACGACTTTTAACACGTACTTAAACACCTAAATTGCTTTTACACACATTTCCCAGTCGAACACAAACGCACACAGGACTTTCTATCGATACAAACTTAAAAAATAAATAAATAATTCCGAAATGTAGAAAAAATAAAAAACACTTCTTATTTATGGTATCAATTAACACAAATTTTTAGTTTGAATAATAGTCTCAGAACGAAGTATTATACTTGTCCTGGATTTAGTCATGTACGAAAGTACGCAATAAACGCAATATAAATAGCCCAAATAATCATTAATTTTAATCAAATATAGATATAATTGTAAATTGTTGCAAAAAGAATATCAATCAATATCAATATTACAAATCAAACAGTAAACAAACTCAATTAATATAAGCAATAGTTGGCCGGTGAATTCCCGCAATTTATTTCTATTCATTATGAACTCAGAAAGGAGTGAAATAATTCAGCTTTTTTTTCTAAGGAAAAAAAAATTTTCCTTTTTTTTCTAAATAATAAATTTAAAGTACGAAAATTAAGCTTACTGAAAGCGAACCGCTTTACAAAAAGCTTTTTCTTCAAAGAAAAACCCTAAACAAGAATGAAATAGTTTGCGTGATGTGCTAACCTTACTCAACTCTGGACAACTATATTAACTTTTTGTAAAAATCAAGTTTGTTCTTTAAAGTGCTTAAGCTCGAAAAAATACAAAAGAATAATATGAATACAAATACAATTATGACCCAAACGGTACAAAACAAAATAAATGTTTAACAATGATATTAATAATAGCGTAAACTATCACATCATAGTACAAAATCATATAGTACATGTTACAAAAAACTTATTTAAACCAATATTTTCGCCTTTAATTGTCTTTCGCTTGAGTCTGTTCTCATTTCAGTGGCTCTGAAAGACAAACCATTAAAGATAAGACTGAAAAGCGTATATTCATCCTTTTCAGTAAATTTGGCAACTTAACTACTCGGGATAGCCTAAATAACCTATAATATTATATGAAAACGTAGATTAGACGCTAGAAAGCAAGAAAACGGAATGTAAGCCAACCTTCTCCCGTGTTCTCGTTTTCCATTATATATGACTCGCATTTAGTTACTCTGAAACAACAAAAAAGGTTTCGAAACGCTTAAATACCCAGAAATCAGTTACAACAGCTCACAATTAGCCACAAAGTGGGCGTCCTACAACGCTTATGTCGAGATAGCAAAATAAGAAAAAAAGTTCAACTTTAAGAAACAAGAAACTTTTATATTACTCTAAGTCAACTTTCTTCTTCCTGCCCCGTTTTTTCGGTCCCGGATTAAGCGAGTTGGGCATTCCAGGCTCGGGTAACGCTATCGCCATGCCTCTATTTTTGTTGGCGTCATTATGGAGGCCCGGATCATGGGAACCGTGGCCCAACATGGGATCTTCGTCCACGAAGCTGTACGGATCTTCCGTGGATTCGTTTTTGTACACTCCACCTACACCCCCGGACAAAAAGACAAAAAAACAATGCAATAGTCGTTCCTTCATTCGTGTCACCTTTCAATCCCCCCGTTTCCAAATGCAAAAGGGAAGTCATCCCCGAAATCACATATTTATGTACCCCGACCAGCCGCCCCTTAAAGGCCATCACGAAAGTCAAGGCGGACACACTTTTTAATTCTCAGTGCTCGATTCACCCCCACATCCCAAGTCACGCAGGGTACAGAAGAAAAAACTGCCCCTCCAACTTTGGCTTCAAATCCCAAATTTAAAAATTTCATTATCTTCACCTTTTTTTCTCGAACTGGCAGTCACACCAAATGTTTAATTAGTAATTTGCATCCTGAGAAACTAGGTTGGTTAAAAATTCCCCTGGCGTACATTTTTAGAGGGTGAGTGTATGAGAAGGTTGGGGGGAGGGGCGAGAAGGGTTTGGGCGGAAAATGTCAGCCAAAAGGAGTTGTCTATGACATTCACTTTCCTTAGTTTCATCCTTCCCATGCTCGACAAAGTCTGCGTGCGCTATTCTTCTTGAATTCTTCATAATTTCGAGATGGAGAATTGTACGAAAACGTGTTTTCTATACACACAGATGCTCCCGTTCCCTTTCCCACCCCGATTCTCCATGCAGCTCATTAACACTGCAATCAACTCGATCCCCTCCCCTTTTCTTTCTCCCCGGCTGCCCTAATGCAACAGGAAAAACGACTTCAGTGATCAAACTACCAAACACTGCAAAAAATGGCCCCGAAATATTAGCTATTAATTTCCAATTAACGGAAACTAAGCGATAATACACCGACAAGTAAAGAACACAGATTTATGTAAATGTTTACTGAAGACTGTTTTCAAAGCACTACCACCGCCTTATCTGAATTTAGAAACTAAAATAATTAGAACTCGAAAAACTGGGAATAGAGAATTAGAAAAAGGAAAAGCTAGAACTAGAAAAATTTTGAACTTGAAAAACTAGAAGTAGACAACAGAAAAAGAAAAGCTTGAACTGGAAAGATTAGGACTAGAAAATTAAAACTAAAAACAAAATAGAAAAGGGAAAAAACTAGACATAGAAATTAGAATTAGAATAGAAGAAATAGATCTAGAATCGTTAGAACTAAAAAAAATGGACCTAGAAAAATTAGAACTAGAACTAAAAAAAACTAGAATAAAAACGGTTAAAACTAGAAAATTTGAAACAGAAAATTAAACCTAGAAAATCTGAAACAGAACAATAAAATTAGGTAACAATTTATCCGAAATCATCCATCTCAGTGGTATACGCTAATTTGCTTATAAATAAGGTCAATTTATAAATAACGGTATATTTAATCCGGTAACAGGATGGCCGTTTGCTTCAATACGTGTATTTGTTTATGTCTGCAACTTATTCCCAACCAGCGAACTTTTTTTAAAAAAAAAACAATTCAATGGATACCTTTCTCCCGGGAGAATCCAGAAGAAATTCTCAAAAAACGAGCTCCCTAACCAATATCCAGGAATTATCGGTTTGTTACAATACTTTACTTCTTTATATGTCACGAATAAGTTAATTGCGTGTCAAATCGCAGTGAAATTCTGCAATCAGTTGAAAAACGCTTACCGGGATGTGAAGAGGGCATTAAAGTTGAATAATGGTTTTCATTGCTCGCGTTTTTGCCATACGTTTTCTCTAAATCCATATCGGACGGACCGTTGATATGATGGTGACCTCCTCCGTTATGGGCGTGGTTTATACTGTGGTCCATGTACGAGCTTTGGGAGGGCACGCCCATGTGATGGTAGAGATGAGATTCGTGGGTGTGGCTGAAAGGTGTTCCGCCTCCACCAGGTGTTCCGCCTCCGTTGTGACTGCCATCGAGGTTGTGATGATGGGCGTGGTGGTGACTGGACGGGGGCGGTCCCAGGTGATGATGGTTGTGTTGAGGGTGACTGTCGTGATGTAAAGTGTCTAAGCTATAATGAGGTAGGCGATTCGACATCGCCATGTGTTCCACTTGACTGAAGGCGTGGCCGTGCATGTACTGGGCGTGGTGAGGGGGCGGGTAGTGGCCGTGCTCCATGCCCGTGCTTAAGCCCAGTCTGTAATCGTAGCCCGGGTCTGGCGCCTCTGTTTTCATGTAACTGCAAGTTGACAAAATGAAAATTTATTCAACAACATGAAAAACAAACGCTGATTGACGGCCAAGGACTAATTGATGAATTTCATGACCCGATTTTCTTTATGAATAATACAAGTCTGCCTGTCAATCCCCGCAATTGGATATTTCTCTACGTTATTAAGTAGAAAAGTACGACGATACGTTGCGAATGCGACGTCGGTTGTCTTTAAAAAACAAACAAACAAGTAGAAAAGTAACGAAATAATTCAGCTTATTTTAAAAAGTAACAAAATAGTTAGATCATTTAAAACGTAACGGAATAATGCATCTTTCTTGTTTTTTAAGCCTAAATGACGCAGAAGTGCAGTGTTTAATTCTACATTGGGGAGCGTGAGATGTGCTCATTACTACTCCAAAGACTCCATGCAGATAGTTGTCACTTATCCATAGGGACCAGGTACTTTATATACACTCAACCACATTTATTTACTCTTCAGTATGTTTAAGTCTTGCGTTTCAGTACTTCCAGGCCGAACAGGCAAACATTATTAATTGCTGGGATGGTAATTTGGCTGCAGTGCTTGGCAAATTCAATCCATTGAATTTTACTTTCACTTAATCCATTGAATTTTACATAAATTAATTTCAATTCCATTAAATTTGCATTACATTTGTACGCTGCTAATTTTTTAAAACGGAATTGAAGGAATGATTGCCTTTTAAGGAACTGACTTCGAAAAGAATTATTTAAATTTGTAAATAAAAAGTTCCCTACATTTTCTTTTTAATCAACGCTGCACAACTTCATACAGAACGAACTTGTACGAGTCTCTAAAAGTTAAGAGCACTGCTTTTGTTCCCTCTTCCCTGAGAGCCGCAATACAATTTTCCACATCATTTGTTGTTTGTCTCCATTTAATTTCCAATTATATTTGACTTGACTTGAAAGTCCGAACTATTAATTAGATTGAAGAATTAGACCCTAAAAAAGACTCACCATGATCTGAACTAAACTGGATGTCAGAAAATCGTTCTGAATTTAATCTGAACTGACTTTTAAAGATCAAATCAAACAAGATCAGTCGAATGAACTAGCCCTGAATTTGCCCAGGTCTACTTGGTTGATCAATAGTGTCGAGATTTAAGTGCAGTTTTTATGGATAAACATCCTAGTAATATTGCCCACTGTCTGGTATGTAGTGTGCGGTTAAAGAATACGTGCATGTGGTCTTGTTGTGTTTAGTAATTGCACTGGTTTATCATATTCTTTTGTCTTCTGTAGACGGAAACATTCGAGGGAAACTTGGCAACTCTTAGTTTTAGTAATATCGAGATTATAATTCTGTCTTGCTATGGTTTGGAAATGGGTTTCATAGTCTGATTTATTTTTACATCTCGGAAGTCTTGACGACAGCAATCTTTTTTTGCTGTTCTTTGTAAACTTACACTCTCTTCCTCAAAAGAAACTAAAACGACAATTACAAATTTTCAAAAGCGAAAAGCTTTAAACAAGCATCAAATACAGAGCACATTGAGCTTTTCTCGACGCTTTACTCAACTCTGGTCAACAGTGCTAATTTTTTCTTTAGCGAAATTCTTCAGAACCGTAACTTAACCGAATCCGAAAAAAAGGATAAAGTGCTAAATCAGGCGTTTTAAACCAAGCACAACGAACTAATTAGCCCGTCAATTCAAGGAATTTGACAACTCTATCATACATAATTGAGACATCATGCCAGTTTTTTTGCTTTTCTTGGACAAGCTATAAAAACCAGTTTTCGATGCAAATTAGTGCCAAATATGAATTGAAAAGAATAAAAAATGCGACCCCAGATTGAAGGCGCTTTATTCCTCTACATTTCACCTATTACTCCGCCATTTCGTCACACTTTTGATTTATTCACGTGCGCTACGTTATTTCAAATTGTTCTTCAAAACAAAAAGCTCTAAACTTAGAATAAACGCTATTTACTCCAGTGGGCGTAATGATTCTTTGGAAACAAGCTTTTTTTTGTAGCGAAACTTTTTAACTTCGCCTTTTTTTTTCAAAGTCGAACGCAAGGGGTTACGCCCTTCAACTTCCTTCACGATTACGCTACAAGCATATAAGTATAAATCAGTGGAGAATTAAACAGCGTTTTTTTTTACTTTCTAATAATTGCTAAACAATTTTATATTTTCCACCATATTTGCTGATCTTGATATTGGCGACAAAGAAATATTTTCCGAATTAAGTATATTTTTCCAGAATATTTGTTTCCTTAATTCCCGACGATTCTTAATTTCAGATTTTGAGACTTACTCATATGACTCACCTAGAAAAACTTTTCTGACAATAATGTGTGGCCAACCTGCGGTTTTTACTCTTACTTCGTGGAAGATTTTACATTTTCCTATTCTGGCATTCTAAAAGCTCGCTAGATACAAAATGTTTTTATATAAAAACTAAGTATTTTTGACAACGCAGGATTAGTCAGACTACGACTTCCTCATCTGCGGGGTAAAATCTTCCTTAAAAACTACATTATTGAACTTTCTTCTATCACTAGTTAACTTGCAAAAAAGTCTGGACACGAGTTCGCATGGATCACTTAAAAAATTAAGAAAATAGTTCTGTTCAAACTCGCCCTCTTTAAGGCTCAGTGATAATGTACGACATTTAATCAACGAACTAATTAATTCTGCCCAACCGAAACAATAAAGTCTGATTCTTCGTAATAGAAATTCGCTTGAAAATGTATTTCTAGTTCTACAGTTAAGACTTTAAAGTTTTAACGGTACTCTTTTTTAATATTGCCAACACCTGGTGGAATTTTTCAATAGATGACACCTTACATTACTATAGTAGTTTTGGGTAGTATGTCCCTCCGTTTCCCAACTAACACTTTTCGACAACCTGGAATTATGCAAACCTAGGCCAATAACGATTTTAAAAGTAGAAAACCTTTGCTATTTCCTCGTCCATTTACATTGTCTCAATTTTCGCACATTCACCTTTACATTTTTTAAATAATTAACCAGACGACAGATGTCACTACTCTTCAGTGAATCGATTTTTTTCCTAATATTTGCTAGTAGTTCGAGGTTACTTGTTTATTTTACATTAAAAAAATGCAAGCAATGAAAATTACAGTCTATAAGAGACAGGCTCACTGAGAACTCTTGGAAGACTCTTGAGCGATTCATGTCGAGTACGCAATATTAAAAGGTCTTTATTTTATATACAGGAAAATCAACAAGAGTAACAAAATTGCGTTTAATTAACTTCTTAGAAATACGCCTATTTTTCCTTCATGCAAGTAACTCTACTTTTTTGCCACCCAATTGTAAATACACACTTAATCCTAGGCAAATACACAACAATCCTAGCATTGTCAACTGTTCTACTCTAAAAATTCGCTTTACGCGGACACGTTCTTCTACGATAGGGCGCGTAAGCCGAGTTTTCTTTAAAGCAAAATAAAAATTATTGATCTTGATCTACTTTCCCAAAACATGAATCTCGACTACTCTTAATACTCTTTTCACCAAATAGATCATGCTTAAATAATCCCTAAAACGGACGCAATCTTCCGTACATTTCTAGTTTTGCTGGGCTTTTACCTCGGCGGGCTTATTAGGGAAAGTCGAACTTTTTAGAGTACGACTTCTTATTACATTAATACTGTACCGAAAAGTTCGTCCCGCTGGCAAACTGGTCTTGGTCGCCAGGAAAAAAAAAGTTGCAAGTTTTACTCACTGATTGGTATGGCTCTGGTGTGCTTGAAGAGGATCCTGCGTCGCCATTGTCAGCATTAACTAGAACAACAAACACAAAACATGAAGAAAAGTGGGAGGGTTAAAACTTCTCGCTCCAAAGGGGTGGCAGAAAACCTGGAGAAGCTCCACTTGCCCAATTCATGGCAAGTAAAGACGCCAAGTTCGGGGAGCATAAAAATTACATTAACGGGGAGCACACGCTAGCTTGCCCAAGCCAAGATGGCATTACGAACACACGAGCACGACGAAACGTCCTTTCTTAGATAATGAAATCTACATTCCATTAAACCTACTTTAAAATATAGCAAAGAGCACCCATTCCCTCCTTCCCTTGCCTGAAAACCCTCCCCAAAGATGTTCAAATAACGCTCTGCCTTGCCCCTTTTTCGAACAAAACTGGAATTCACTGTTGTGCACTACTTTCGAACAAAAAAACCTTCCTTAGGTGTACTACTAGTTGCGTGAGCTAGAAATAAAAAATGGGATAAATACTTCTTCCACTTGTAAGGCCAGTTTTTGTTCCTCCACTCTTTCACTTTTTCTTGTCGGGGGAATCCGCCAGGACAAAAAATAAATGCGAAAAAAAACTTTCAGGGGAGGGGGTGAGGTGCGAGCTCCCAGGAAAGTTGACAAGTGCTGGGTGGGTGGGTGTTTCTTTTAAGGGTTGTTCAAAGTTTGTGTCCTCGTCGGCCATCCAGGTTTAATCCAAATGTTTGTAACGTCCAGGCCAAGTAGGTTGCACATGGCATAATAATGCCCAAAGCAGGTTCTTCCAATCTCCCGCCGCTTTTTTTCGCCTTGTATCATTGCCAGCACACAGCGGTTGAACAAAAAGTGGCAATGGTTGACTTTTTTTCCTTTTTTCCCGAGTTCCAGAGGCGGATGGGGGACCCAAAGTTGTGTATGTGTCGCCTGGGTTTCTCCTTTCTCTCACTCTCTTCTCAGCTGATGGGACAAAACATGTCCAAAGAACTTTTTGGCTATGGCCAAGAAAGGAAGAATCGTTTGCGAACGTAAAACTACTGGGCTGCTTTGACTCGGCGTTTGTTGGTCCACTAGCCCAGCACAGGCCGCCATTACTGCCTTAGCGCTGGCACGGAACACTGTAGCGCCCAGTGCTTCACTACTTCCCCACCAACTTTACCCAAGGAACTCAAGGGTAGAGACGGGGGGGTTGGTGCGGGGGGAGAGCGAACCAGAGAGATTCACTTGAGGTGGCTTTTCTGTTTGGTGCTTACCTTTTTTTGTCCGTTGAATGGGCCTGTGTTGTCACCGTTTTTTGTCAGGAAATATCCCTAAGCAGCCGAAGGCACCACGTCGTATCTCCCCTTTAGCCACCGAATTCGCTCATTCTAATAAGAACCAGGACACAAGAGAGAGGAGATCCACACGTTTTATTCCAATGTTGCTGCCCTGCCCAAGCCATAACCAACCTGAAGCAACAAAACACACAGCGTGCATACATCCATAGAGCATAGGGCCACAAGCCAAGGGAAACCGAGGGAGAGTAAGAGAGAGAGAAGAGAGAGAAAGAGGAGAGAGAGAGCGAAAGGGAGAGAAGAAGGAGAGAACCCCCAACTGAGTCGTAGTGAGAAAGCGCAGTAAAGCGAGGGTGCCTAAGGGGGGCGGCCAATGGAATGGGACTTGCCCTTGTCGTCACAACGGCGGGTACAAACCGGTTTCCCATTGGTCCTAAGGCGATGACGCTCAAATACGAACCGTTCGCATGGCAGCTTCTACGGCGAAGGTTTTTTTCCCGACGGGGGAAGATATGAAGGTAAAGGAAGGACCTTGTGAAAGGTGGATGGAAGTAACCGGGGGAGAAAAAAGGCATGGAAAACATTCCTGTCTGATTATGGATGAGGTTTTGATCTGGAGCGCGTTTTTTGTTACACGAATTAGTCAAATGAGGCGTGAAATTCCATTTATTCCACGGTTGCAATAAAAGGAGCAAGAATGGCGCCAATTTTATGCCCTCTGGGGGATTTCAGAGGTGATCGGGAAATAACGTCTCAAAGAACATGTGTAGTAGTTAGGAGAGTATTTAAAACTAGCGTGGTCAAACAAGATCAATGAGAAGCCTTGCAAGCAGCCGTACGTTTTGCAAATTCTGAAAAAAGAAAAATCCATTTTCGGAATTTTGCTTGGCCCTAATTCAAGAAGTAATGTATACATTCCTTTATATATGGTGATGTGTAACATGGACACGACATTGCATAAACTATTTTAGGTAGACTTGAGTTTAATGATGAAAGCGAAAACTATAAAATTAACCCAATTGTGAGTAGATCGTGTTATGACCAATATAATTCTATTGAATTTTACAGAATACTTTGTTACTATGATTATAGTACTCAGACAGATCTACAAAAATTGCACGAGTCCTAGATTCACTATTAGTGGATAGAGCGTTTTTTTTACCGTTTATGGTACTACTTACAGAAAATGTGAACAAGTTGTAAAATTCAAATTTGGCGCCCAAGCGCCGTGCAAGCTTGGCTGCCTGCAATAATGTTCATGTATTATTTAGCTCTAAACTTTGCTTCACAAGGTTTCAGAAAGCTCTTTAATACACTACTTTCCCTTAATATTTTTTCCAGCAAAGTTTAAGTTAAGAAACTTGAAGTTTACCAACCGCTAAAATCAATGCGTCCCGTAATAGCAACTCCGCCGCGTCTTAAAAAGCGTTGCCGTTAGCAACACATCCCATTGGCGACCTTGGCAACACCAGTGTCTATTAGTAAACAAATGGCGGATCGCCTCGACCGCGGCGTGTCCGGGTTAAAAACAATTGTTTCCACGTTCAAACAGTGGTTTTGGTGGTCCTGGCTTTATTTGTGGATTGTGTGGTTTGCGTTAGTGACTATTGTGTTGTATTACTTACGAGGTCCTTTGCAACTTATCGAACGTTATAACATGGGTAAGTCACCACCAACATTCGATTCCAACTTAACCGCTCTTTTTTGTTCAAGTTTCCTCTAGGATTAAGAGCAATCCCTATACTCTATTTAAACCTGGTTATCTTAGTTGACTGTACGCTTTTATTCATGGAAAAGTAAAGCGTGTTCAGTGGCCATTTTCGCCCGTACAAACACCCAACGCGCGGTGTTCCATTTCCTGACGATTTTTGTTTCGAAGCATGTTTATCGCCACGGCTTGGGGAAGCGCTTCTTCCGCCTACACTGTAAACCGCAAACTCCGCGTTAATAAGGCTTTGAATGAGAAGTTGTTGACTCGTATGTTTTATCAGATTTGTTTGTCGCTTGTAGGCTCGACTTCTCCCCCGGCCCTCTCTCGCTTCAAAAAGTCGGGCGCAGCGCTTTGCATTTCCAGTAGAGCTTGTGCTAATGAACCAGCCCAACAACTTGCTTGTTTAATCAAGACTTTCATTATGCCTCGAGGCCGTACTTGGCGAGCTTTTGTGTGCTCCAAAATTGTATTAAAAGACGTTCGTCGGCGATGCTTCACGGCGTCTCTTTCCAGGCCAATTTCTCTTATATAAATCAAGTATAACTATTCCTATTACGTTTACCGCAGCCACTGCGTTCTTATCCACTTATTTTGTGTAATTCAGTCAGAGCATTGTCGCTTTGTTCTCACTTTCTTGACTTTTGAAGAGAACTTTCATGAAGCTCGTACTTACAATCCTGACAGTGACTCAGAAGCATAATATCTGTCACTGTGCACCAATTACAGTCGTTGCCTAAGTGCAATCTATCATGCATGAACGCAAATTGAAAAGTTCGCTTAGGCCAACTTGCCCTATCGCGGGGTAAACCTCCCGACAGGGTAGTCACCCCCTTAATTTCATTTAAAGTGTAAACGAGTTCAACTAGAATAGTCAACTGGAATATAGATGCCAAGTTTTCCAGGTTACTCCCAACTTTCACATTCTTTCTACATTTTTTGCATTTTTACATTTCGTTTACCAGTGTTATAACTTGTATGCATGTCAGAATATATCTTGAACATGTCAAAGTCCATCTTAAATATACTATTCCATTAAATAGTCTGACTTAATCAAAGTATGAGAGAAGAGCGCGGAAACAGGAACGTTCCGGCGTTTATATTAATAAATTAAAGAGATTAACAAACCGTATGCTCAGGCTTGGACCAAAACGTCAAAGGGAAAGACAGAGAGAGAGAGAGACGGAAGACAAATAAATGGCCTTGTATAGGCACGTAATTGGATGTATCTTTTACCACGTGGTCCCATCTTACCCCCGCACACACCCAACCCCTATAACTCCCCAATCTCCCAAGTCTATTTCGGAGGCTGGGTTGTTTCATCTTCTACTTCTCTCTCTCCCCTTTTGCTCCCTCGTGTTTTCTACTCCCTCGTGTTTTTATTCTCCTTCACCTTTCGCTTTTCCTCGTCGGTGGAGTTAGCACAACCTCGCGACGCTTTCGGCGCCTCGGATCGATGCCAAACCCGGCGCAAGCGCGTATCACACGATCAACCGATCTGGTAACGTGCCCCACTCTTGGCCTCCCCACCCCCCACCCGCTGAATCTCTCTTTGGGTTGCATAGGACAAAGTTTGGGTAGAGAGAGAAAAACCTGTGGTGTTTCGCCCATCGCAGCTTCTTTAGGCCGTGTGGGTTTAGCGACCCAAAATTATTAGTTTGCTAATATTTTGGGGAAGCAAAAGAAGTCATGTTCGATTGTAAGTTGGATTTCGACTAATTTTTGAAGTGTTGGGCCAGGGAAGAGTTGGCGAGAATTTAAAGAGGAAGTGGCTCGTGGGTTTAGGCCCTAAAATAAGTGTTTTGATAGCAAAAGTGAAGTGATCTGGATAATAATAGTTGTTGTGTTTATTATTTATTGTGTTAGTTTACTGTATGTAAGATTATTATATTTATGTTATTTTTTGCAGGGGGCATTGGTGTTTATTTTTGAATATTTATGTCTTGTGTTTGTTTCTTTTGTAGCGACCATGTTCTTGAGTACGCTGACGCCCAAATTTTACGTGGCGTTAACAGGCACGTCTTCCCTGATCTCCGGCCTTATCTTAATTTTCGAATGGTGGTATTTCCGGAAATATGGCACGTCTTTCATCGAGCAAGTTTCTTTGAATCATCTCAGTCCGTGGATAGGGGGAGACACCAATTCAGAAGCTTCCAGTACGACTCCGACCAATAACAATGCCACGCCACCTTCTGTTCCTGGTACGTAGCTGAGGATGTAAACACAAGATATTAGTTATGTAAACAAAACCAGTTGGGTGGAAAGGAAAACAATTTTTTTTGGGGGGGGGGGGAGAAAACTGCGTCTTGTCGTAAATCTTGTCATAAAACAGGCACGTGGCATAATTTGGGAAAAAGGGGAATTTTTGCACCGGGGAAATGTTTTTGATGGTAGTGTTGTGGAGGGTAGCGAACGCTTCTAACCAGGCCAAATAATAAGGAATGAATCGAATTGCAATGGTTTAGAATCTATTTGTGAGAAAAATTAAGGGTTTTAGCGTATTTTTTGCAATTTCAGCCTTGCGGAGTTTTTGAAAATTAGGAAGAAATTTAGTTGGAAGAAGTTTTTTAATGGTAGAAATGACAAGTAGTGGATACATGTCTCACAAGGCTAAAAATGGGGCATGAATATAGCTGTTTCTACTTTGTAGTTTGTGTGGTAACTTTTTTTTAAGGAGTCCGGATATTTCTGTTTGGAAATTTTATTCAGTCACTTTCTATTTAGTTTTGTTTTCATTTATTCTCATATTTCTTTGTATTTATTTCTTTATTTGAAACATTTGTCAAACGTCTCCTTTGTAGTTTTTCTGTTTGTGTCTTGTTTTTATTTTCATTTATGTATATGCTGTGTGAGGCTTTGAATTTAAGTTTGGAAAGAAAAGCGAACAATTTCACGGCGCGTGTGTTGTCAGTTGAGAAGTGAGAATTTTAATTACCTCTTTATTTATTTTTTATTTAGAGTGTAAGGTTTGGCGAAATCCGTTGAATTTATTCCGGGGAGCCGAATACCAGCGCTTCACGTGGGCGACGCAGAAAGAACCGCTCACGTATTATGACATGAATCTCTCCGCTCAAGATCATCAGACGTTTTTTACATGTGAAGGCGATGCGGGGAAACCAGAGTATGAAAGTAAAAAAGAAAGAACATAATAATAATAATAATAAACAAAACAGGAAGAAAGAAAAATTATCCTTCTCGTCTCCTTCCTTACGCTCATGCGCGTTTAAGTCCGTCACTCAAAAGGGATACGTTTTTTAATAACTTTTATTCTGTCGTTGTGATTTTTTCCAGTTATGGCCACTGCGTGGCGAGAAAGAAATCCAGCAGCTCGTATCAGAGCAGCTCACGAAGCGCTGAGCAAAAACCCCGAGTGTGCCCCTGCTTTGATCCTATTGGCGGAAGAGGAAGCCACGACAATTTTGGATGCTGAACGCCAGTTGAAACTCGCTTTGAAGGCAGCCGAAGCTTCGTATCGCAAATCTCAACAAACGCAACACCAAAGTGTCATCTGTGAAGCGATTCACAGTAAGATCTGAATCTAATATTGTTCCTTTTCGTCATTGGGGAATTAACGAGAGTTATTGTCGATGCTAGCTTTGAAACACTTTTGAAAATATATTAATTTGTTCATTTCTTTTCCCAGGGCGAGATACCAATGTGCTCATTTGTGTAAAACGGAGGTTGGCCATGTGTGCCAGAAAGTTGGGCCGTCTTAAGGAAGCTGTGAAAATGTTTCGAGATGTAAGCTTCAGTGCTGTTTGAAATTCTAGCTGTCAGGAAGTATTTATGAATAATGAATTTGATAGTCGTTGTTACCGTTTCTTTATGACTTTTCTTATGTATAAATATTAATTCTTTATTTTACTTTTATTACTTAGAATTATTACTTTTATTTTTACTAATTAATTGTATTTTTACTGATTACTCTTAATCCGTAGAATTCGTATTTTGAATTATTTTAATTATTACTTTCAATTCTTGGAATTATTACTTTTTCTAAATATTACGAATTATTACTAACGATTACGTGTATTTCTGATCCCATATAACTTTCGCCGTCTACAATTCTTAGTTGTTTGTTCTCATAAATTTCGGAGCGTTGGTTTAATTTTGTTGTTTCCCGGCTGCTGTAAAATTATTATTCGTTGCTTTTTGTCAGTTGACGCTCCATATTTAGTAATTAATTGTAATTGGGGGAAAAGTTTGATGCAATGACGTAGCAAATGATGATTTTGATGGTTTTCCTTTCTTGTTTGGTTAGCTGACGAAAGAAGTGCCCCCTATTTTGTCAGTCCTAAATCTGCAAGAGAACTTGTTGGAAGCATTATTAGAAATGCAGAATTATGCTGACGTCCAGAATGTGCTTGCCAAGTATGATGACATCAGTTTGCCCAAGTCAGCCACCATCTGTTACACAGCAGCCTTGATGAAAGCCAGAGCTGTGGCAGACAAGTAAATAGGATTTTGGCGAAGCTTTTAAATGCGTAAATCTGCCACGGAAGGGAGTTTAATGGGAGTTACATTCTGTCTTAGGTTCTCGCCAGATATTGCCAGTAAACGAGGCTTGACAGCTGCAGAAATGGCAGCAGTGGAAGCAATACATCGCGCTGTTGAATTCAATCCACATGTTCCCAAGGTGAAATCTCGTTCTTTCCTCCCTTGATCTTGCTCTCGTCCAGTCACCTCACCTCACCTCCTATCATCCGTTTCTGCTCTCACTCTCTTCTGTGTTTTCTTACTCGTAAATCGTTACATTGGCATCGCTCGGTATATAATGAGAACCAAATGAATTTCCTTTCGAAACATACTTAAAAGAAATTTAGAAAACTAGCAAGTTTTTTTGTCTATCCTGGCAGTATTTATTAGAAATGAAGCCTTTGAGTATGCCGCCTGAACATATCCTTAAACGAGGGGACTCCGAAGCCGTCGCGTACTGTTTTGCACACTTGGTGCACTGGAAACGAGTGGAAGGAGCTCTGCATCTCTTACACTGCACCTGGGAAGGGACATTTCGAATGATTCCGTATCCGCTAGAAAAGGGACACCTTTTTTATCCGTACCCAACGTGTACGGAATGCGCTGATCGGGAATTGCTACCAGGTAACACGACTGTAGTTGAAAAAAGGTCTGAGAATTTAATTATGCAGTATCAGTACAAACTTAGCCTTTCTGGAAGGAAAATCTTAATAAGCAGGGTTGGCGAGAATTGGTATATTTTAATGTGAAACATTAGTGCGTACTTCGTCAATGTAGACATGAGAACAGTTAAGAAAGCTACGAACTTAATATAAGAGAGAAAAAGTAAAAGGGAATTTCCTAGTCCATTAATTGTTATAAGAAACCCTAGCCAAGTTACTGGGACCCTGTTTTCGATACATTTCTGATATATCGGCGGAACTAGTGACGCCTAGCGGCAGACATACTTCCTAAAAAATACTTAAAGATTTGGGGGCGGATTTTCGCGATCGTCCACTTCAAATTCAGAGCATGTGGATGTACTAGCTGACATTTCTTTTGTTGATTAGTCCTTCATTAAATTCGAAACGAAGAAATGGAAGGTTTTGAGAAGGCGGGATATTAAGAACGTAAGATTTATTACTTATGGCGTTGCAAGCTACAAGTATCGAGAATATAATCCTGCGATAAAATGCTTATGACGAATTGCTGTTGGTATTATTTGAGATATTATAATTAGTGTTCGCATTATATAGAGAAAAAGTGAACAAGTAAATATCAGTGTTGTGTAATTTTTCAAAAAATGAATATTATTACATTACAATTACTTTTTATATAAAGTTTACTATTACATTACAATTACACTTGAATAACGAAAATAATCGTCACATTACAATTACATTTGTAAAGTAATGCATTACTTTGCCATTACTTTCGGTAAAAATGTATTTTTTTTACGTTGAAAACTATTCTAATTTTCTAAATTTTTAACTAAATTTTAACGCTTATACCTTTCGTTCACAATGTTACTTGTTACCAACACACGTCTGGTTTGGGTAAGACATCCGAAAATACTAAGTTTTGCGTATTCTTTTCTTCAATCCCTAACAAAACTGTCTCCCCTTCCCTATGCGAAGAAACGGGTAAAGAAAGAACAACGCAGCTGAAACAGAGGTCAACGGTAAGGTTTGCCTTTCCGTAGCTCACTACTTGCAAAAAATTCTCTTGGCCCACCCTTCACTCCCCCCCCCCTCCCTTCACAACACCATTTAGTCGATCTAAAGCAGCGAAGTTCCAAAGCACAACTTCTTCCCTTCCCCCTTTCTTTACAGGTTTTCTACTTTTCCTCTAAGAGACCAAAGTAATTGTAATTGTAACGTTATTTGGCCTTTTTAAATTTACTAGTAAATTACATTACAATTTTCGATAAAGTAAAATGTAATGAGTACATTACATTACA
>JAHZNP010000093.1:0-46279 GCA_020615345.1 Triops cancriformis
CAATGCATGTTCTCTGTAAATGCAATGCAATACACATATTTTGGTAAACAATAATTCAAAGAATTTGTTGGATTGGCTTCTCTCCCTTTACCAATTTGGAACCAAAATTGTTTAGGTGGGTTCGTGCAAAGGATGAATGCAGGGGGAATCTAGTTTGATTTGGAAATAAAAAAAATTATTAATAGAACAATTATAATCTGTTGGATTAGCTTCTCTCCCTTTACCAATTTGGAACCAAAACTGTTTAGGTGGGTTCGTGCAAAGGATGAATGCAGAAAGAATCTAGTTTGATTTGGAAATAAATAAAAAAAATATTAATAGAACAATTATAATTGTATAAAAACCGCAGCCACCTTCGACGTTTTGAAAAGCATCTTTCCTTTAACTGGAAGGAAATATTCTAGCTGAACATTTTTGGGCCATAATAAATAAAGAGGCCGTTTTAATATTAAAAAATGTATTTAAAATTTAATACAATGAAACTTCCCTCCACCTTGTAAACAAACTCACGTGGTTTCGCGCTCCCAATAGCGTTACACCCTTTTATATGTAGCTTGGGTCTGTGACGTCAGCTAGCTTGAGCTGTTCCTAGTGAAAACTGTGACGGGCGAGGGTAACAAGAGTGCGATGGATTCCGTTACCGGTCACAGTTTTCATCCTGCGAACGTGTTGGGGGTGCAGACTTTACACTATGCTACCATCTACAGTTTAGTATAAACAATACTTTCGAATGCCATCTGGGAAGATTATCACACATTACGCAATTGGGTCGTTTTCGTGTCGGGTGATTTGTCATTTGCGGACTAGCACTTGTCAGATTTCTGTTTTCCTTTTAGTTCTTGAGTTTTAGTGGTATAAAGCTAAACTGCTTTGTAACTATGGCGGACAATAATCCCAATAAAGCTGATATTCAAGCTGTTTTTCGGCGTTTACGAAGCATTCCCACCAACAAAGTA
Organism: Triops cancriformis; assembly: GCA_020615345.1. Lineage (NCBI taxonomy): Eukaryota > Metazoa > Arthropoda > Branchiopoda > Notostraca > Triopsidae > Triops > Triops cancriformis. The sequence continues at coordinate 957 of JAHZNP010000093.1, forward strand.
ATGAACCTAATCCACTTTTCAAATTACCTATTTAAAAATGTTGATGGCGTTTCCATTAGACTTGCTTTGATTGTGGAGCTCATAATCCCACCTGGTCTTCTGTCACATATGGAATCTTCATTTGCATGGACTGTTCAGCCGTTCATCGTTCTTTAGGTGTTCATCTCACGTTCGTACGCTCGACACAATTAGATACGTCATGGACCTGGCAACAATTGAGAGCCATGCAAGTGGGAGGCAATGCCAATGCTGTAAGTACCTTTCTGAAAAGCATGAAAGCGTAATATCTATTTACTCCCTACCCAACTTCGTTTTATGCCGCAGGGTACCTTTTTTCGCCAACATAACTGTCATACAGCGGACGCCCAACAAAAATACAACTCACGGGCCGCCCAGTTGTACAGGGACAAACTTTCCCAACAAGCCTTACAAGCCATGAAGATCCACGGAACTCAACTTCATATGGATCAGGTTCAAGCAGAAATTCCAGTACCGGAAAAGAAAGAAGTAGACTTCTTCGAAGAACACAAAGATGAACAGGTGGAAAAGATTTTCCATGATGGAGAATGGTTTAAATTTCTTAACATAAGTTTATACGAACTTTTTTCCAGAACATTTCCAATGGAGCGCTTAGCGCGCCAAGTCCTGCCCCCATTCAGCTTGTACAATCTGCCTCAACACCTGTTAATAATGTGAAGAAAGAAAATGATATTTCTGGGCCCAGTGTTGATGCCATTTTAACCAGTATTGCCCCAGTAAAACTTCATTCCATTATATTCTTTACTATGCTTTTTAACTTCTTTTCGTAAAATTAGGAGCCAATAGAAGTTAAGAAGTCCCTGATTGGTCAGCGAAAACCTGCCGCTAAGAAACCTGGAGTAAGAATTAAATATTGATTTTTATTAAGCATGCGGGTTCTATTTCGAACTTTTAATAGTTAGGAGGACGGAAAGGATTTGGAGCAACCAAAATTCAAGCTTCAGAATTCGAAGCTGGAGAAAAACAAGCAGAAAAGGCAGACCAGTTCAAAGCGCAAGCTGCTGCCATGGCTGCCATGCCTGCTACTGAAGAACCCAAAGTAAATTATGTTCCATCAATTCCTACATTGCTACATTCTCATTAAATTCTTACGTTTGTTTTAACTTACTAAGTTTTTCTCCAACTTCCTAATTTTTAGGTCTTTAATTTCAGGAATTTACTTTTTGTAACTTAACTTAAGAATATATTTACTAGATTGTTCCTATTTTATACTGTTATTAATATTACCGTTATTAATGTTTTAATATTACTATTTCATTCCACCTTTTTACGTTTAATTTCTTGTGTGCTATTATCTTCTTGATTTCTTCCTACTCATACTCATATCTTTAACTTTTGTTACTTATAGGGTACGTCATTGAGTTTGGCTTACCAAGATCTTAGTATTGGAGTTCAGAATTTGCCCTCCACCAAAGACCCTAAGAAGGCTCAAGCGTTGGAGAGATTAGGCATGGGTGCTACATCTGGCCAAAGGTAGCTATGAGCGATTTCAGTAACAAGTCGATAGTTGTAACCCTATTTTTACTTTTAAAAACTAATAAAAAGAAACTAATTTTTACTAGGTCTGTGAGTCATTCCGCGATTACTGACATGCGCATTATCGAGCAGCAGCAAAACCAACCAGTGACTGCCAAGACACCTGTGTTTGAGGAACGGAAAAATGACTATGAAGATTCATTCAGCTCGTAAGTACCTTTACACACATTAAATGGAGCGATACGTGGACAGTAATTAACTAAATTTGGTTCTAGATTCAGTCGCAATTCAGGTTTGGACGAGCTGTTATCTTCTTCAAAGAAGAGTCAAAGCAAAGCGGATGCGTGGGAAATTGTGGCCGAGCCAGCGCGAAGTGCACCGTCTAGTTACGCGGCAAAGACACCAATAGCCCCCGCCCCTAGTGCCAGTTCTAACGATGCCCAACGCAAGTTTGGGAACGCCAAAGCCATTTCTTCGGAACAGTTCTTCCATGACTCCGCGGCTGCTGAGGTATGTGTACATAAATTTCCCTTACAATGAAAAATGGAACAACATTTTTCTTAAGTAATTCAAATAAAACACACAAAGAAGCAGAAAAATTTATCAGTTGGCTATACCTTAAATTTTAGTATGAACGACGTCAGAACGTGTCACGTTTCCAGAATTCTTCATCCATTTCTTCAGCGGACTATTTTGGTACGGGTGACAGCCGTGGGTCAAGTTCACATGGCAATTCCAACGCTAATTACGCGTTAAACGCGCCCGATTTGGACGACGTCAAGGAAAGCGTGCGTCAGGGCGTGACCAAAGTGGCATCGAAAATTTCCAACTTGTCTACCGGAGTTGCTGCTTATCTCCATGTATTATTTCTTCGTGTTACTTATTCATAAACGTTAATTGTTTATTCTTTAGGAGCATTATGGCGTATGAGTTACTGGAAATATGTAGAAGATCTGCGCGTTTCCTGGTGGTTGGGTTGTCAGCATTTGCACTGTATGGCTGGTTATCGCTATATACATGTAGTTTTTAGGCCAGATTCCCACGTTATTTTATGAAGAAGGGCAAATTTTAAGAGTTTCTTTTTTTTTGGCAAATGGCAATGTTTCCTTTTATTTTTTTCGTCCTGGGGGATTGTACGGAAATACACCGATTCTGTTCTCGCATATGGATGGAAAGTCATTTTTTTGTGTGTGTGAGTGTTTTCTTTTTGCTTTTGAACAAAGAACACTATTTACGAATAAGAAGCCACAAATTACAAACAAGACTTTCACAGTTCGAACATTTCTGTTGAGATAAACGCTGGCCGACCATGCAAGCCAACATTTTATGACTACAATCCTTTCAAAATGAACCCAACTTTTGACTTCAAGGGACATCATATTAGACTTCATTGTTTCAAATTTTGAACGTAAGAGAATAATCATACAAATAAATGCGCAAGAGGTTAAAAGAAATAGACAAAACTTGAAAAAAAATAGCTTTTCGCCTTGTTCGACAAACGGGTGAGGGGCGTCTCCCAAGTGAAAATACGGGGCTACGGAGCTTTTGTGCCTGACAAACATCTTTGGTTTCGCAATCGAGAATCTTTTGAGTTCTTGTTTTGAATAGGATATTTTCTCCCAGATGCCCTTAATTAGGGTGGCGGAAGAAAAACGGGGTGGGGAGTTTTGGAGGAGTTTTTTTGTACTTCGCAAAAACGTCCTTAGTGGTCCTTAACTTGGCGGAATGGCAGTGAGAGTAAAGACATGAACGTGACTTCTTCCCTCTCTTATCAGTTAAAATCATAGTAAATTATAAATACAAGGAATTTCATAAACTAGAAACGGAACTCAATACATCTACATAACATGGACAATGTTGATTCAACGACATGCATACGAGGACTCCTTTCGCCATAAAAAACGATCTAGCCATATTCAATTTGCTGCCTCAAGAACGGGAATCTTTTGTTTCTGTTGTGGACAAAAAACGTTTTAAAAAAGTAAGAACGAAACAACTGTAAGTAGTACGCATGGAAATTAGATAACATTCGGTGGGTTCAGCTGCTAGGAGACAGGACTTTCACCGGTATCACCGGAAGTCAACGGAGACAGAAACCACTCAGAACGTGTGCGCATTCGCTCAACTTGTCTCTCGTACACCTGCAAAACAAAAAAGAAACATCGTAATAATTTTCATCTTAACATAGATAAAATTACATAAATAAAATAACAACAAAATATATATAAAATAAAATTATCTTCTTAGGATGGACATCCGACATAGAACTCGTAATAAGCTATTTGCTCCAACAGCTAGTTCGCAAGCGGATATTTGTAAGTGTAAACACTGCTTATGAACGTTATTTACGCTGAGTCACGTTCTCAGAAATTCATAATTAAATAGTACGTTCGCACCAATTAATGCATCCGGAGTTTGCGCAACTCGCATTCGGTCTTTTCGGCTTGCCAACTTTATAGACGCTTTAAGTGTAGCTTTTTTTTAATTCGTCATTCTAACAATAGTTAACAAGACAAGTTATTTACACTACCCATAATAATGAAGATAACACAGATTTCTTTACAAGCTCCATATGGGTTAGTATTTCATTGTGCTTTTTAGAGCTTTCCTCTGCACTTCACTACCAATTGAAGTCCCCATAAAATCAATTTGGTAGATACGATGGGAGGAAGGAAAATGAATGAATGAAAGCTATATCTTGAACAATGTCCGCCACGCAAGTTTTTCCTTTCATGGCGCCGTGAGAGTGTTATGACATGCAAATGAACGCTGTCAACAAAGCGCGTCTTCCACACATTTTGCAATAGTCTGAGGCTTTTTGTGATACTAAAATGCATTTCTAGCTCCAGAATTTGCTCAAGTGAGGTATTTTGTACAAGATGGGAAATGCTTTGTCTGTTGCGCTTGAGAATGAGCCGAAGGACTCAAAACTTCCGAGGCAAAGAAAAAGTATTTCACGTAAAGTAAATAAATGTACAAACAAATAAAAAATACGTATTGGCGCTGGTTTAGCGAAGTGTTAGCTTTGGTGTCAATGTTTTGATAAAGATGCGGGTTTGCAGTCCAGAAATTCGACATGCCACATTTACTTGTCAAACTCTTACAAATTAAAGGACTACATCGCACAGGATAACCGAATGTTTTCTTAGGTTAATTAGCTGCAGCTTTGGTTATATTATAGAGGTCATTTGGCAAGAATTAATACACTGTTGAACTAGGACTCACCATAGGAATCAGACTCAAGGATTTAGCTTCTGGAGGACTATGCCTCCTACTTACATGGCAGGAAGCGCAGCCCGGGTCAATCAACGATCCCAGACTGACCGGTGGACTTAGGTTCTATCCAAAGTAAAAAAAATACTTTACTAATGCTGTAAACGTTTAAAGAACTGGTCGTGGACAAAAAAAAATAAAAGAGTAAAAAAAATCAACGTACGCCCAATCTTTCCCTTCCTTCAAGACTAACACTAAGCCGAACAGCATGATCCAAGCTTAAAGATTCTCCCAAAATACACATCGACTGACAATTTGACTCTTTGTTCAAGTGATGACCTGCAACAAGACACAAAAACAACACATTTGAAGTTTATTCCTCTCTCCCGCCATTAGCAACATGTTAATTAGAGCAGCGGAAGTGCATCAAGCTACCTAAAGGTGAACGGTGCAGCGGAGATTCTGCCTCAAAAAACAAAGGAGCCAGAGAAGTGGTCGAAAGACAAGTTTGACCTGAACCCCCATTAAAAGCACCATCCCAGGAAAAAAAAGACATACAAAAATACAGGAGACGGGAATTAGTACCGTCCACCGGGTGAGAATAGTAATTGTGTTTATTCAAGTAATTTACTTATCCATCTTCCATCCATTCGAATGTTCCCGGTCCATTTTGCGTAGTACAAATAGCATTCTTTAGTAAACAATTGTCCTGATCCAAACTGGTCAATCAAGAATTTCATAATTCGCGTCGCAGCCTACGGAAAAATTAAACATTAAGTCTCACCGCCACGTGTATGTCACCCATTCCGTATGCCAGAGAAAGCTAAGAAAAAGAGAATAGTTTACCTCAATCTCCTCCTACGATTGTCAATCAGTCGTGGGGAGAAAGAGGAGAGAAAGCTTATTTTAAAAAAGTGCTCAAAGCCGCTATAATCTTTTGCATGATTTTAAATGCTATGTATGCATAGATTAAACAAAAAGAGTACTTTAAAACGATGCACGTCGTCCAAAGTGGCTTGTTTGCCATGGGCAATGCATCCATGGAAGACGGAAGGAGCAACCGACACGCCCAAAGCTTCTGACGTCATTCCTGTATTTTGCTGGGCGGAGGCGAGCGCAATGTTCCGAAAAGTGCCCACTAATAAGACAAGGAGTTGTTGTCGGCACAACGGAAGTCCAGAAAGGACCCTACAATAATTATGTGTCATTAGATATGCCGTTGCTTCGGAAGATTACCGTTAATTGACTCGGAAATAAAGAACGCCTACACAGAGGAAATGATAGAAATTGAAATTCGTCGAAAAAAACGGGAAAGCTATTAACGGCTGAAAATCTTCTCTTTTTTTACTTTGACTACATGCTTGATAACTGGAAACGAAAAGATTTCCGCAATGTACGGAATCATGTAAGACTTGATTACTTGGAAACTTGTTCTCTTTGGAAATCGACATCTGGTGGCAACTGGCAGTCATTTAAAATGTGGAATAGCTTATTTTCAGCTTCGAGACCCAGGATGCCTTCTGGCAATTTGCGAAGGAATTTCTTAATGACGGAGGCGATGGTATGGACGCTGTAATTGGCAATGTTGACTAAGCGTCCACATTGTAATGAATGAATCAGCTTCTTCATATTAGCTTGGTGACCCGGAGCACGGAATACATCTTTCTTATATGGACCTTCTTTGTTCAGCTTCAAAATTAACACCTAAATTGCCACAAATATAGCAACTTTCTTTAGTGAAAGGTCGTTCAGATAGATTTTATTTACAAAATAGGAAAATTCGTACCAATAAAGGGCTTGGAATGTCAGGCTTGCAAACTTGATCCAATGGCACGCCGAATTTGACCCTGAAACAGATTGAAAAAGTTGATTAAAAGCAATCTTTACAAGGTATTCAACAGAATGTATCATTGTATTAAACGATAAGATTTTACTTTTCCATCCGAAGAGGGTAAGGATGCCTGGCATGGCCACACGAACTGAGTGCAACGGCTCGACGCTGCATTTTTGACGTCCAAGATGAGTTCATTTCATGCTTCCTTCCAAATTAATAAGTAGGTACGGACAGTAGTTGAGTGACCATATCATGGCATAGCTTTAACGTGATGTTTGGGTTTCACTTGTCGAACGTATTCTACAATATATGTGAACACTTTTAAACGCTTTACATATAAACACAACTACTAGCTAAAATCTTCAAAAGCTCACTAGAAATGTTATGCGATACACTATAGAAGTTGAAACTCCAGGGCAAAACGAAATGATGAAAATGTTGGGATTACGCTTTCTGGCTTAAGGCTTGATGGACTGAATGAAACGTCAAGTAATCCTCACTTTTGATAAGCTGTGAATGTATGAGATAGACTTACACTTCCAACCGATAAATACCAAGGGAATTTCAGCTAGCCGACCATTTTTTTCTTTCACGATAACAAAACTGACCTAACTATTGACCCTAAGGTTTACCGTGTGGGATTGCACGGAACGCCTAATGACCCTCAAGTTATTTATACTGTTTGGAACTTCTCGATACGATACGAACAATTTTCGATTTGCAACGGAGCAGCGGTTTATGCGAATGGATTTACGCACGCTGGTTTCAACGGGAATCATTTTTACTTTGTTTCGTCACAAATTATTACTTTGCACTCATAGAAAAACGCTATGCCAATAGAGAAAAGATACTGATAAAGAATTTAGCCTTTTGCATTAAAAGTTATCAAAGCGTCTTTATGATTAGTGACGGCACTTTTACTGATAAGGAATGCTGTCGAAAATCCGGAAGTTATGTGTGAAATACATGAAGTGTGTTTCTGTGTATGACAGATTGAAGATAAAATAGTGACGCAGATACCAGACCTTTTAGAATATTAGTTTTTCTTTTTTATCAATTTCGCTCTTTATTCATGCAACAAAAAACGTTCTAAATGTGTAGAAAAGCATCTTAACTTATTTTTTTCTGAATATACATTTAGGTACCCTTTGCAAAAAACGTTCCCATCCCAAATTATTTAACGTATATGTTAGTCTTAGGTTTGGGCTTAAATTGCGATTCGGTTAACACGCGATCTTCAAAAACGAATCTTTACAGAACTATGGCTCAACTGGAAAACTGAATCTCTATAATTAACCAATATCCATGCTCAATACTCAATCATTTAGGCTCTACTAGTTGATTTCGAAACATTCATTCGGAACTTTATAGATCTTTATAAATTAAAAACCTTTTATAAATTGTAGTCCGCACGGGAATTCCATGACGAAATAGAAATAAAAATACTTAAATATACAAAGAAAAATTTTCATTATTCTTAATCAAAATTCTTGAAGTAATAGTGATAGCATTAGCAATAGTGATTACCATAATTGAAGTGGCTTTAAAATTTCTGCAGAAATGCATGAAAAAATGGAAGAAACGACATGAAACGACATCTACCGAATGAAGCCAAAATCAATTAAAGGTGTTGTCGTCTGTGTTTACACTTGGTGTTTTGAAATCATGGACAGATACGAGAATTCTTCGGATTCTGATAATAAAGCCGCAAAGGTAAGTGATTAGCCTGTAAAATACTACATAAATCTTAGTAGTTTCAAGCAGAACAACCTAAAAGCGTGTTTTCTATAGCGGTACCGCCGACAAGAGGAAAAGAAGGAACCCTTGTTAAGCGATGACGATAATTATACCCCGTATGTTCCTGTTAAGGAAAGGAAGAAACAAAAACTTATGAAATTAGGCCGTGTAGCTCAAGTAACCTTAAAGAAATAAAAGCGGAGTCCTAAATAACTTGTATATAAACTTTATTGAAACTTCCAGATGAAACTCGAAGAATCTAAACCGAAGTCTTCCAGTGAAACAGAAGATAACTACGACGAAGACGATGCTCAGGCCTTAGCTAGGAAGTCCAATGTCAGTCTTCTAAGTCAACATACAGAGCTAAAAAAAATCGCTCAAGGTAACTTTGTATTTAATGAAACTTCTTATGAACAACGGAAGTCTTATATTACTTTTCTCTTTTTTTCCAGCCAAGAAAGAAAGTGCGCTTGAAAAGCAACTGAAGGAAGAAGAAAGGATCTTGGAAAGTATTGCAGAAAAGAAAGCTTTGATGGCCGTATCCGAGTTGGCCAAGGGTATCCAGTATGAAGATCCTATCAAAACTAGGTAGAAAGAGTGAAAAACTGTTTTTAAAAGTTACTGTTTTCATTTTAATATCCGACGTATAAGAATAATATTCTGTTTGTAACATTTTTCAGTTGGACACCACCTCGGGCTGTTTCACAAATGCCTCCACATAAGTTCGATAAATTGCGGCAAAAATTGCTAATCTTGGTGGAAGGTGAAGATATTCCTCCGCCTCTTCCCTCTTTTCCGCTTATGAAACTTTCTTCGGGGATATTGAAGGGACTTCAGCAGAAAGGTATCACCAAACCTTCGCCAATTCAAGTTCAAGGCATTCCGACCGTGCTTTCCGGTCGCGATTTAATTGGTATTGCGTACACGGGCAGTGGTAAAACGCTAGTTTTTGCGCTTCCGCTCATAATGTTTTGTGTGGAGCAAGAAAAGGTCCTTCCTTTTGTCCAAGGCGAAGGCCCTTACGGTAACTAATATTTAATAACAATTCTTTTTTTTTCCTTCTCTTTATATTTCCGATTTTTTGTTTCCCTAGGCTTGATTGTTTGTCCCTCCAGAGAATTGGCTAAGCAAACGCAAGAAGTGATAGAACACTATTGTAAATGTGCGAGAGAATCAGGTCTGCCTGAAATACGCTGCGCTTTAGCGATTGGTGGTACGCCTGTAGCCGAAACCATGGAAGTTGTAAGACGGTGAGTGAGAAAGAGATTATGTTTTTTATTACCTCGTTTTATAAACTGTTAAACAAATGATCCACTAACAAAGCTCAAGAAGTGACCGTTAAGCAGGTTTGCTGGTCAAAGCAATTTTGGCAGCCAAAGAAGGGACAAGGTTGTTAGCTTTGGTGCAACCAAGGAACGATGTGTTTAAAACTTTCATCAAGCAATTGCGGAAGCGCTTAGAAGCCGTAGGAAGCATTACCTGCGAAAAGCTGTGGCTGCTTGCCGAAGCATTTCTGACAGAAGTGTCCGTTGAGAAAAGGATAGTTACACAGGCGGAAAAGAATGTGACGCCAATGAAGCCCCGCTTTAAGCTTTTTTATGAGATTTTCTTTTGCAAATCTGAAGGGATTCCTTAAAGCTGTAATCTTATAGACGCTAGTTGATGCTCGTAACGGATCAAATCTAAATAGAGAGTGGTATATTGAAGATTTATTAACTTTACCATCATAGCAGTTCTAGACAACTTTATCGTTTATAAAAATTGTGTTCGCATTACAGAGCTTGTCCTGAGAAAGTTTGGATTTGTCCTGGGTTAGCTGTATACTTAACCAGGACAAATTGAGTAATTTAAACAAGTTGCTAAGTAGACCGGGGAAAAAAATTCAGCTGTTTTCTGCAGACGGTATCCTATGACGTTCTTTACTTAAGGAAGTATAAACAGTGTATTTGAACCTCAAGATTTCTCCGAAATATCGTTTCTCATATTAAAACTGCATCATTTGCTAGGGGCGTTCACATTTTGGTAGCAACTCCTGGACGTCTAATGGACATGTTGGATAAGAAAATGGTCAACATGGACATTTGCAGGTTGGTATTATTGATTCCTATGTATACTTATTATTCTGCTGACAAAGAGAAGACTTGGCTTTTTCTAACAATCTTATTGATTTTGTAGATATTTGTGTATGGACGAAGCTGATAGAATGATTGATATGGGTTTCGAAGAAGATATTCGTACCATTTTCTCATATTTTAAGGTAAACTCGATAGTGTTATGATTTTTTCTCTCTTTTTACTGAATATGTTTGCCATATTAGGGTCAACGTCAAACACTTTTGTTCTCTGCTACAATGCCTAAGAAAATCCAGAATTTTGCCCGGTCAGCTTTAGTGAAACCAATTACTATAAATATCGGAAGAGCTGGCTCCGCTTCAATGAACGTTATTCAAGTACGCAAACCTTATCAACAAATTTTATGTTTGAGGTTTCTAGATTATTTTGATTTTCGTGACGTGTTTTCAATGTTTGGAATGTACTTTTTTTGTGGTGGTGGTTGTGCAAGGGGGGGGGGGGGGTATTATACTAGTATTTTTTTGTTCTGGTTATACTTCACGGTTGAAAAATGCTTTCATTGTTGGGTTAACTTCATTGTTAGTGTAAGGTTTCCTTCACATGGTGGTATGGCTACGTTTTGGCATGTATTTTCGTTCAGAGTTGTACAGTCCCCGTGATGGCTTAACGTTTCATGCTTTTGTTGACTTGTTTTCCAGGAAGTGGAGTATGTGAAGCAAGAAGCGAAAATTGTTTACCTTCTGGAATGTTTGCAAAAGACTCCTCCGCCTGTTCTGATTTTCGCGGAAAAAAAGCAAGATGTAGACGCGATTCACGAATACCTTTTGTTAAAAGGCGTGGAAGCTGTAGCAATTCATGGTGGAAAAGGTAGCACTATACCTAAAACGTTCATGTTCCGAAGTTCCTGAAATGTTGCTTGAATTTAGACCAAGAGGAACGTTCGAAATCTGTGGAAGCTTTCCGGAAAAGGGAGAAAGATGTTTTAGTAGCTACAGATGTAGCATCGAAAGGTTTAGATTTTCCGAATATTCAACACGTCATCAATTACGATATGGCTGACGATATCGAGAATTATGGTAAGTTTCTCTCAACTTGGTTTGGATCGTTTTGGTGTTAACCTTTTGCTGGTGATAGTGCATCGAATTGGTCGTACCGGTCGTTCGACCTCCACTGGATTAGCGACAACATTTATCAACAAGTCTAATGACGAATCCGTACTGTTGGACTTGAAACATTTGTTGATTGAAGCCAAGCAAAAAGTGCCACCTTTCCTGGCAACTTTACAGTCCGAACACGAAGTCTATTTGGATCTCGGAGGTAAGGCCAAAAACCAACAGCTCGAGTGTTGGTGCGTTTGGATTGAGGTTAATTCGAATGTTTTTTTCTTCTGTTGCTTCCTTCTCTTTTCGTTTCCATAGAGGACAAAGGATGCAGTTATTGCGGGGGTTTGGGCCACCGCATCACCAACTGCCCCAAGTTGGAAGCGGTCCAGAACAAACAAGCATCCGCTGTGGGCAGACGAGATTACTTATCCAACACTGCGACGGACTATTAATGTGTATGCGTTGCATACAACTCCTGTTTTCCTACCCACTTTTGTATGTACAGTTATCTGCCAATACAAATTTCATTGCAACATTTGACGTAAAAGGGCGTAGTAGTACGATATTACTACAGTTGTTAAGGAGCAACGCTGTGTGCTATCGAGAGTAGGTGGTCCATTAGCTGGCATTTACTTCCGCCACTCGAGCTCAATGAAATAATCATAGATTTCTATTAAAGTCGCGTTAGATTTTCCCAGACCGACCAAACTTGCTGAGCAAATATAGCGCACAATGGAACATGTTTATCTTTTAACCACAGTCCCAACAATTGATTTAGCTTCGCTACGAGTTTTCAAAGACCCAAACGTAAAATCTAACATGTAAAACACAATCTGTAATGTTCGTTCTCATGTCCAGGTACCAATTTCTAAAAAATAAAAATAAAGCTAATTTACAATGCCTACCTATACTGTATTTCGATTCAAATTCCCAAGGTACACTTCAAAACAGTCTGAGATTCGCGTATAAGTTCGGTGTACTGCGAGGTTTAGATAAATGATTTAGATTAATTGGTGTACTACTAAATTTTAACAAGTCGAGAATCAGAACGTCGAAATCGAGAAAGAATGTCCCAGAATGGCGTCTTCATGTATCTAGGTAATCTGGAAAATCTAGCGTGTCTTTTATTTTCAACTCTATTCTACGCTGTTCACCTGGACTCTGAAATTCAATAAACAACAACGCTGATATAAATTTTCGAACAATGTTAACAAAGGATATCAATTATTGTATCACTTCCGGTGAAAACCCAAATTTTACATCTTCCGTAACAGCGGAAATTACCACTATCAATCCTTTGGCAACAAATCATTTCACAAGCTTGGTGTAAGAGTAAATCAGGAATACTACCGAATTATTCTAAAAGTTCGAATTATAAAAATATAACCTCTGCTTATGGGAATGTCTGCATATATATAAAGTTACTTTAATGTTAGCTACATGACGAACACAGAAACCATCAATGTGACAAACAAACAGACATTATAGGCGTCTTACACAATGAAAAATTTTATTGGCATGAGTAACGTTATCAAATTATTTACAAAGCAGCCATGTTAAACTGCATTTAAAACGGTCAAAACGCTAAGCTTTCCATAGTTCAACTGTGAGAAACCTCGAACCCGGGTAGTTTACAACAAAAGACAAGACTAGTTAATCAGAAACATAAAGATTACATAGGACCAGAAACGTTGCTCTCATTAAGACTGCAATAAAATTAGTACACTAACTACGATTATGAGAAAAAGGGGAGGAAACTGGTCCAAAAAAACCCGGTCTACAACACGGAGGACGTAAAAAGGCACTGAGAACGTTATCTTTTTCCTTTGGCCTTCGGGTAACTTCGTTTACACTCTAGAATCAACCACTATAGCTAACGAAGCTATCTGGCACGGCAGTACTTTTTCGGTTACAATCATACTTCTAATTTCGTAACGTCTTAGTCCCTCATCGGTATTTTACTTTTGAATTTTTTTTCTTGTTTGAACTTGCTTTTGCTTTTTTGACTCAGCACAAAATTTTTCATCTAGAAAAAAGAACATTCCATTTCACACCAACATGATATTTCCAAACAACAAGAACAGTGTCACTGAATCGAGGGAAAAAATAGTTAACGAACGCTAAGATTGATGTGCGTGGTGTCTACTATCTTCTTCTTCGGTAGGAGTCTGGGCGTGGAGACTGCCGTTATGTGATCTCTGATCGATGGATTCTTGCAGGGCCATGGGCGTAAGCCATTCCTTGGGCAAACACCGTTCCAAGAAGGGAACACAGGTACTCATGTACGCTAATCGGTTTACCCAAGTTGGAATATCTTTCCCACAAAGTATCTAAAAACGATGAGACAATCCTTCCACTATTCTTTATCTCTCGGTATGTTTCCAGTCTTACCGTTGACAAGGCTCCAGCAAAATGGTTACAATTTCGACTCATTAAGTGGTACTGATCTCCACGAAATTCTTTGCCCATTTCTGTAATTATATTTTTCACATCTTCTTCTGTAAAATCTGTGTAGCCCATATGGATAGATTGTCTATAAACATAAGGTTATGTCATTTAAAAATAAAAAAACGGTCTGGTTTTCATTACTTAAACTTGAATTGCGTTCCTAATTCTTCTGCATCTCTGGGTTGTATTTCAAAGATACCAGTAAACTGAAAGGGATGTCCTCCATAAGCGTATTCTGCGAGAGAGGAAATTTTACTACCTTTTGACTGGTTCTCTTGCATAATTTGATTTGACGATATTTACCTGTACCATATATCTCAATACCCGAATGAAAAACGCCCAAGCCCAACGAGGACGTATATTCATTAATCCAATACTAACAATACGGATTAAAAGAGTTAACTTGAAGAAAAACTAAGGATAACCTTTTTAAAATATTTACCATGTCATAAACATTTAGGATAACTGGTTCTCTTGTCATGATGGGTGCTAAATCTTCGTCGATAAATTTATATCCTAAGCAGCCAAGTAAGCCCACCGAACAAAAGGCTTTATCAGACGACATGAACCAAACCGTACAATTGATACAATGCTGCACGAATAAGTTAAATAATTAGCTTTGTATTGGCAGACAATTTTAGACTTGGAAGGACATTTTGCACTGCATAAACCCTGAATGAACACAAAACCTCTTCTCCTTTCTCTTTCTACTCTTCTTCCCACATACAAAACAATCCGCTTTGAATCGATCTAAAGAACGAGATTATAGTATCGAAATACTTTTTGACTTATCGATACAGAAGAACCTGAGCCAACGCGATTTGTCGTAAGCGTACGCCAATTCTACGAAATAGGAAAATATTTTGTCCGGTCCGTCGCTCGAAAGATAAGAAGACGTACTCACTAAATTGTCAATAAACGTTACCAAAAGGTTCAGAAACTTATTTGGGATATCACAAAATTGGGATAATCATAATAATTATAGCAAAAACAGCACTGTCGGGACGCCGAAAGAATTATTTTCCAGTAAACGACAGAAGAAGTTCGAACTAGTTTTAAACTTCCTTTTGCATCAAACACGAAATATCCGGAGGGTTTTTTTTCGATCTTTCGCAGCGTCAATTCTTATTAGCTTTTGATTGCTAGACTTTGTCAAGGACTCGAGGAGCCGGGTCCATACTAGACTTTAGATTGGCCTACTGTCCTTAGTGTGGTTCCGGAAGTAAATTTACGAATCTTCGTTAATCTTACCCAGGCGGAAAATATGACCGTCCATACCATTTCCGAACCAGGCTGCTTCTTTATTTCAGCACATCTTGTCAGTATTTGATTTGATTGAAAAATCTGAAAAGATGCCACAGAAATAGGCGTGACAACATACGAACCAAAGCTGAGGAGAAGTCTCGGTAACTTTACTCTCAAGTTAGAAAAATGGCAGATTTAGTGTTTACGGAAAAGTTATTGCACTGCATGTGTGCCAGTTAGATAAAAAATAAAAGTGCTATAATAGGAGATCCGGATAATTATTCACGAATATCCTTGTTCCTTGTAACGAATATCTTTCCACTTAGTTTCCGAAATACAAACCCAACTAGTAGAGAGTTCAGCATTTATCCCTGAAAGGTGAAAATGCTTGATCTACACTCGCAACCAAAAGGCCAATTGTGCCAATGTGTACAAATTCGGCCTTGTACAGTTTACTTTGTGGATTATAAAAATCAAGCTTGTCGTGGCAATTTAATGGAAAGAAGTTCAGGGTCGACCAAGCACCTAAGGAAGTTGTTGACACTTCGCCATCCATTAACGGCGATTAGTCTACTACACGGCAATTTTCAGTATTTTAAACGTCGCAGCAACACGACCAGTTAGGATTACGACCGTCGTGCGCTTGTTCAGTACTCATCGCCGCAATAAACTTACTGGCGAAACGCAACCGGAAAGCACAACTTACTGGTCCTGCTCTGCTCCACACACATCAGTACACTGAAATTGGTGCACAAAAATTAGTCTCGTAATTTCGTCACACCTGAACACGAACATACGTCTTGTCAAATTGCAAAATAAATAAATAAGAAAATAGAAGTCGATTAGTCCTTTTATTCATAAGGACGGGTTAAGAAATGGGCCCTAAAAAGGGGTTTTGTGTACCGTTTAGGTATTCCTGCTACGTCCCTTGATTGGATGGCAAAAATTGCCATCCAATCAAGGGGACGTAGATGACGTATTTATCCCTGCAAGGCACAACAAGTGGCAAAATTTTACTGCAATTCGGAAAATCGAAGGTCAGATAAATGACAAATAATTTGCATTTGAAAGCGTGAGTCACATCGCGGTAAATCCAACATTCCTGACATAAGTCATTCCTGTACCACAGGCTGGTAAATTACAATAATATTCGCATTTTCGCGGATAAATGGACCACCTACGCTTAAATACTCCGCGAATATTATCATGCCAGCTTCCTTGGTAGGTAAACTAAAGTATTCTGCGAATCTTATCTTACCCGTTTCCTTCTTAGGTAAGATAACAGGTTTTACATGAACCGCGAGCGCTCGGTATAGCTTTATGGTTATTCTTTTTCGGAAATCGTCTCAAGTTCCGCCGTAGTATTAACAAACGTGTTATATTCTTCCAGTTCAGCCTAGTTTCAATTAGCATTTTGGCTCGACACAGCGATAAACAGCACATTTCTAGTTGTCATGTCCGAATAATCATGAAAGCGTCTCTGTTCAGCGAGAAACTTACAAGCCAGTCGCACATTGGTTGAACTATGGGATACGGAGCTTTGTCGGGTTTCCCCTCACCCTATTTATCTGCAAAACCGAGGCCTGTGTGTTAACATTCTCCATACAATGCTGAAACTCACGTTTCAGAATTGGAAATCAATGCTAAATTTTCTGTGCAATTGATTTTTTTGTAGACTAGATCATACATTTTTACATTGAAAAAATATTTACTGTGACTAATTATGCGATCTCGAAGACTTGCGGAGACATTTCTCATAACAGACATGGCATCGCTGATGTAACTTTTATATTATATACTGTTTCTTTATGTTGACACCTTTCTTACAGTACGCATTTTAAGCATTACGCGTTCGATCCTAGATGATCCGAATGCATTTCCTTATAGAAAAAAAATGTGTTCTGTGCATTCTCTGTGTAAAACCAGTCTTTATTTCAAATCAAAACCAAACTACTGATTTACACAAACATTTTATTGTTATTGGGATACATAGTAATTTGTTCATATCGTAATGTTTCTTTTTTGGACTTTTTCTGTAATTTTTTATACCTTCGGAACACAGAAAAGAAAATTCATCCGGCAAACACGAAATTGCAGAAGATAATAAAAAACCCATTCATCCATTTAAGGGAATGTTGATTGACATAAAAAGGAGAACTTTTTCGCATCCAAAAACCGACAGGAGAAATAGACTGAAAATAAAACCTGGTTTTGGATTTTTTTTCTTATTTTGGTAAATTAAGTAATCGTTTCTTCCTTTACCATAAAAAGAAAAAAAGAGGGACTGGTTATTTTTTTGCTTTGACGGTAAGGGGAAAATTTTTCTGTCACGAAAATTTACGCGTGTTTCTTTTCACCAAGAGGACATCAGTGTTAAATAACAAATTTTTTCTCTTTCAAGTCTTCCGGGTAAGGAGTGGGGAACATACCAAACAATGTTGCAAAAGTTACACTTTCTTTTGCCCAACTCTAAAATACCACAAACCGTTGGTAAAAATGCCATCTCTTTCTTCGCAAAACCACTGCACGATCTAAACAAGGATTTCATTGCTTTCCCCATCCCAACCCACAAATACTTGCCGCACTCCACGCACCCCCTCTTCCTCCGTCTTCTTCCTTCTCTTCCAGAAATAAACGAAATAAATTGTGTTTGTTTTTTCTTTACTATGAATTAAAACCCTTACACCCATCGCGTGAAAAATTTGGCCCTCTAACGTATCTTTCTCACATACTCGATTCCCACACCCGCTCGCAAAAAGGTCCAAGAATTCATAAAGTCCAGCTAAAGTCGCCAGGTAATGCACGCACACACTTCAAGTAACGATCGGCCCCCCTTGTCATGGTCACGACACTGGGCAAATAGGGGTTGAGGTCGAGACAAGACATGGCAAAACCTGTCGACAACGGCTTTCTTTGACTCCATAAACTCTTCATTTCGACGTCATCATGGTGACGAATTCTGCAGAAAAAAGGAAGACAGTCATTAAAAATGAGTTCAACTATCCTCGTAGCCATTCCATTTCGCAATAGGTATATGTACAGTTGCGTTCACCAGGTGGACAAAACCTTACCTTCGTAGTTGACTTGGCCGTCACCATCAATGTCAGCCTCTCGAATCATCTCATCGACTTCTTCGTCGGTCAGCTTCTCGCCCAAATTGGTCATGACATGTCGCAACTCGGCAGCAGAAATGAAACCGTTGCCGTCCTTGTCAAAGACGCGGAAAGCTTCTCGAATTTCTTCCTCGGAGTCAGTGTCTTTCATCTTGCGGGCCATCATGGTAAGAAACTCGGGGAAATCAATGGTACCGTTGCCTAGTAACGGGAAGGAAAGTCGGTGTCAATTTGGCTTATCACATGGGTTCATTTTTTTCGTATTATTTTTAATTTTAATGGGAAATTACCATCAGCGTCCACTTCATTGATCATGTCTTGGAGTTCTGCTTCTGTAGGGTTCTGTCCCAAGGATCGCATAACGGTTCCCAATTCCTTGGTGGTGATGGTGCCGTCACCATCTTTATCAAAAAGGGAGAACGCCTCTTTGAATTCAGCGATCTGTTCTTCAGTCAATTGATCCGCCTAAAAGAAAAGAAAATAATACGGATGTTTAATAAAGTGTTACGCGTGGTCTGGTAAAAACATTCATCAAAAAGGGAAAAGAAATAAAGGCTGCCTTGTGTTTATGTTAGCACTGGCTAATCTGGGATCGGTTTCCCACGCAAATCTGACGTGCTTGGCATCTTCAGTTCTCATTCCTAATGACTAACGTTCCGTAACGAAACCTTGCGAAGACCTCGGGGGCAAAGGACCTACTCAGTATGAGTTTAGCTAACCGTAACCAACTGTATTCTGGCGAAATCTAAATGAATACCGTTATTTCTACAGAGCAGAAAGTCTGGGTTCAAAATAATAAACTGCATTAAGAGAGTAGTATAAACAATTGGTTTTGTAGTAAAAAAGAAGTCAAGTAGGAAGTATTTGAGCAACAATTAAATTTCAAAAATGGCAGAAAGAAGTAATTAGTACTGCACTAGGGGATGTTTAGTTTCGTCAGTACTAATTAAATACTGATAAAAGTGCACGTCGTTAAATTCTTATCAGGTGAACGCACATGAAAAGTGCCTGCAATGAAGTCATCATAGCCCCGCCTATGCAGTCTAATATTCTGCCGCATAGGGTGGGGACAAGGGACATTAATCGGCTTAAAGGCAGGAAAGGTAGGCAAGAACGGTTTAATGCACTAATTTTCAGAAATTTACCGGCAAAATTTGGTTAACTTATCAGAGAGAGGGAGAGAGACACTACTGAACCAAACACAAACGAAATAGTAGACGGATGACTCTTACCATTTTAGATATTTAGAGATGAAAAAGGTATCCAGCAAGAGAGCTACACAACCCGTACAAACCGACTCGCACCAACTGAGCTGACAAACTGAACACTGATCCGACCAGCGGCCAACTTGCTCGACTTGGATGGGTGAGAGGGGAGGGGCTACGGTTCTCTTTGGATCCGACACTACTGCTCCGCCGCGCGGGTTTTACCCAGTTTTGGCGCTCGCCGTTTGAACCGTGAATTCCAAAGAGTCAGAGAAAAAAGGGGAAACCCGCACCGCTAATATTAGCTCGGGTACGCAAGAGCAGCACTTTGACTTTTTCGCACGTGTAGCGGGAGAATGCAAAGTAATCTGCAACACAAGGCGACCCAAGTTTGTCACGAAAAGCTGACACTCGAGGAACTAAATCGTGAGCGCGGATGAACACCGGCTTTATAGAAGGCAACCCAAATCAACTTCCGTGTATCGGGATTTTGGCACCGGCCACCTCCGGACGGATGGGGCTGGATTGGTCTCGTGCCCTTCCTCTTCCATGAAAGGCGTCCTTTCATTGGGCGTCGAATACCTGCAATGCGTCAAGCTCCGAAGTCCCGTTCGAAATATGTCGTCCAGAAGGCGACCGGCGTTCTCCCATGTATGTCGAGTCTCCATAACCCTGGCTTGTGTTACCCAAACTTCTTTTGTTATCGACATAGCACCCCACGACCCCCCTAACCCTCTTCTGAAAAAATAAAGAAGACAACAAGCGTAGCACACCTTGAAACTTCAATTTAGACCAAGACTGATAATAGGTGTCCTTTTCCCTTCCGTCCTTTCTGTCCTTTCCACTAAAAGTTGACTTTGTATGTAACATCAAGCGTATATGTATGGCAAAGACGAAAGAAGAGATAGTATTACGGAGGTACGAAAAGCTTACTGCAATCTCCTTTAATTATCGTCCCCACCCTAATGAGATTGCTGACGCAAAGTGGGGAAAAGAACGGAGCACCGCAATACAGTATCCGCTATGCGCAAGAACTGAAGCAATGTTTCTTCCGTAAACCAATATAAAACTAAAAAAAGGAAAAAATTGAAAAGCGAGGATTTTTTTCTCAGGCGCTCTTTCTGGATTTGTAATAAAAATAGGAAAACTGCATTGCTAGCGTTGCAATGCGCCATGCAATATAAAAGGTGACGCTCTATAGGTTTTCACTGACAGGTTAGGGGGTGCTACAAGTTTGAGGGAGGGTGAAGCTCCAAGTTGGTTTTCGAAACGGTATATGGCGTTGGACATGCGATTATTGATCGAGATCTGTTAGCAGCAACAGCAGTGCAATTCTCCCCTTCCTAGGAGCCCTGGAAATTCTAACGGAAACCACCTGCTGGATGCGCCGAGAAAACCCCCGTCCTGCATTTTCCGCTCGTTTTTTTTTGCTGGTAGTGTAACGCGGTGTGTCTGTTTCTCTCCTATTTTACCTCCTTTTTTTGTCTTACCCTGGGTTCGCTTCCTTCTGCGGCCTGTTTCATTATGAAGCACACCGATTGCGGCAACACAAGCAGCTTGGTTCAATGAGGCCCAGGCCACTGCAATGCGGTGCTTTTGGTCGGATTACTGCGTCAGCTGACGTCACGTGTGCTCTACTTCTCCCCTGAAAGCGCGACAGCAACAGAGCGCGCCCACCTCGCTCCCAACCGCTACCGTACCAAGTCGTTTAGCTTTTCTACCGCACTACCAGGTCCCTACGAGATGACACTCTCACCCTCCACCCCCCATTGCCTCACCATTACTTCATAGTCATCCTGGTTGTGCACAATCATTTCCAAATTTAAGTGTTCTATCCTGTTTTCTTGTTTGTGTCATTCGAAGCCCTCTTTCGCACGCGAATATATAGGAATCGTGTAAGAAACATGTACTTTACCCTATGTCTCCCACTACCCCAACCCCACGCCCTTTAACTGTCGACCATTTTTCCTGTAGTAGGTTAAGTTGCGTTTTTGTATCCGTTCTTCAGTCACTAACGGCAAAGTGGACAGTTGCATGTTCTTGAACGCAGTTATGTGCCGGTCGAAACCGACTGCTCGTTTACTTTAGTGACCAGCCGAATGTATGCATAATTTAATGCATATGTTTATTAGGTACATAAAACACTCCCTGGGCTTTTATTGATACTTTGTACCTTGTGTCATAAGAATATATATACATGGCTCAAACATGAACAGATCGAGATCTCTTCTGTCAAAATAAATATCGAACGTTATCAAATATGACGAAGAAAGCTGTCGAAATCTTAGAGATTAGAAATATCTCCAGTTTTGTGACAGTGATAATAAGAAAACATGAAAATACTAAAGTTTTCCTCATAGCTTAGGCAAGCACAAATAGCTAGTAATTTTTTAGCAATTAAATACCCTGCTAGCATGCGTTCAGTCCCTTATTACTCTTTACGGAGGATACATTTCAGGTTAGGTTATCAAACTGCGAAAATACCCCCGAAAGATTACTAAAAGGTGGGCAAAAATACTAAACTTTGCGCATAGTAAAATAGCAGAACACCTTCTCAATCCAGCTTGGTAGTAGCACTTTCGTCTCTGCGTGTACATCTTCTAACTTTTCAGGCAGAAAAAGTGTGCCCTAGACGCAACAAAAGGTCTCGGAAAAATTCCCCGGGGCGTTTCTTTGAAACTTTTACGGACTGCTGTACTAAAGATAAAATAACTAATCCATTTTCGTACGAAAAATTCCAGACGCCAGTAGTGTAAATCTGAATGATCTACACTACTGAATGAAGCCCATCTTAAATTTTCCCTCTACGAGATCGCGTACAAGAGAACTTTTTGTCCCCCTAAAGCTCCATTTATTCATTGTCAACCTTGATACTGTTTTAAGAACCTGCTATTTGCCAATTTGGTTGCCGCCCTTGGGGCGTGTGGAATGAGAAGAACGTCCGCGCTGGTCTCGCGCACCAACGAAAAAAAGTACGTTAAACGCCGACGAGACACACAAAAAACGGAACGTAATCTGCCAACTGTTTGATTTCTCTAAAGAGTAACTTCAACGTTTCAAGCACCTGTCTGGAGTCTTTTTACGTCAACGTGCGACGTTCGGTTTCTAGGGTATCTTTTAGCAACCGGAAAGTTTCCCGAGTTTCCCTCCCGTCTCGAACATTACTGCGGAGGCAATTTTCCTTGAAGGAAAACCGTTACCCCGCCAACTGATTTATAACGAACAATTCGCGGAATGAAGCGTTTCACAGCAATCTTTGTAACACCGTCCCTCACGCTTGAACGGACCCCCCTTGACCCCATTTCCGGGGCGGCTGGCAGCAGGGTTAGAAAGGGTTAAACGGAAGGGTTGGCCTTTTTAGAGTGCGCATTCAACACGCCAAAGGAGCAAAAGTTCCATATGAGACACTTGCAAAGGATTCGTCAAGGGAAATCTACTAACCTTCTTTTCTTCTTCTTTTGTCGACGTATTCCACAGTGAATAAGAAATTCATTAACCATTTCGCTTTCAATTTTTATCTATTATTATAAACAGCAAGCCCTGGAGCACGATAAAGTAAAACAAGGCTTCCAGACTCACACGCAAGAAACAAATCTAACCATTGAATCTGTAAAGGTTCTGTTAAAATCGTCCAATCCATAACACCCGTACACACAGTTATACATATAATCTGTCTTAAATTACATATAACATTTACATTTCTCTCGGGTCCACGGTTCTCTATCAAAGAATAGCTAACAAAGGAAAAAGGAGCAGCCCCAAGAAAAAATATCCAATATTTAACAGGCCAGACTCGTCCGTTCCCCTTGACTGAGGCATTCTACACACACGGAACTTCCCCGATAACCATAGGGAGGGAAACAAAGATAAGGTGGGAGCGTAGGGAGGATTACGGAAAAGTTTTGTATTTTTAGAACTGTCCACAAAGAAAGGAAGCCGGACGCACTCCAAACCTGCTCCCCATGCTAATCGAAGGCCAACGGCACACAGGAAAAGGGGAGGATCGGCGTAGACGCATTCACATGAAGAGCCGTCGTCATACACTCGCAAGCGCCTTCATATTCCTCTAACGCTTCCAGGATCGTTCCCAAGGTGTACCTACGCCAGAAGGGTAACAATCAATAACGAGAGCAAATCACCATAAAATTGAGAAATCAATAATCCTTGCCAAGGAAAGAGAAAGAGAGAAAAAAATGTGTATCTACCAGGATTGCTCATTCATCGGATCAAGACGGATAGCGTCGCGAAGTGTCTTTTCAGCTAAACGGTGATTTCCCAAATAATGATCGACGAGACCCTAGAAACGGTCAAGAATAAGTTAAGAACACAAAGGACGAAATAGTACACAAGGAATATTGAATTCCACATGTATTTAACTACATAGAAAAAATATAAAATACATTTTGTCAGTGTTAAAATATAGTAAAAAATTAACAGGCAGCCAAGTGCCATTTTTTTAACACTTACCAAACGCTGAAGACTTGGAACATGATAAGGCGCTAAAGCGATAGCGTTTTGGTAGCAGGATTTGGCTTCTTGGAATTCATGGCGGAATTCATGGTACATTCCACGCTAGGGGATTAGAATCGAGGAAGGAAGAACAAAGTATTAGAAGAGACAAATAAGAAAGAGAGGGGGAAAAAAGAAGACAAAATGTCCATTTACCACATAAGAGACGTGGTACGAGGTAGGTGAGACGTTGGACGCTTCGGTAAGGCAAGGTTGAGCTTCAACCCACCGTCCCATGCGGATATAGATTTCCGCAGTGAGAAGCCATAGCCGCAGTTGTAAGTGCCACGCGCCTAATGGACCAGGTCTTTGCGCCGAAGAACTGAGCGAAGAAGCCACTTCGGAAAGACATTGCTCAGCCCTGGCAGCCGCCATGGATTGAGCAGCCAGTGATCCTAACCAACAACGGAAAATAAGGCTTGTAGATCGTCAATACCCCACCTCTCAAACGTTCACCATTTTTCTCTCTCATTTTCTTCTCTGCCTCCTTACATTTTCACGTTCATTAATCATTTCCACTCAAGGGAGGTAATGTTAAAGTAATGAAAATATATTCTTTAAATGTACCCTAAACGTAATTTCTTTGCGGCTACTAACGTTGAAATTCACGGAATTTACTCGTTAAGTTGAGAACAATAATAATAAACTTTGTATTACGGTGTCACCACTGAAATAGAAAAAAATGCAAGTAAATGTAGGTAAATTGCCTTTTTTCATTTACGCTCTTCTTGAGCGCCACTTGTTAACGCCATCCCAATTGTTCGAACCGAATGTCAGCAAATGCGCCTTAGCGAGCGATCGTTGTTTCCTTAAATTTTTGCTATTGTTAAAGAAAATCTGGCCAGCATGACAAACAGACGCCCAAACTTGACAAGAAATTTTAACTTCAGCCTAAAAGTGCGTGAACTTACAAATAACTTCGTGGTTACTCAAATGGATAAAAACTTTAGTAATGTTCGACTTTCTCAAATGCTACTTAACTTTTCGGTAAATTAGCTTTGGTTAAACGTTCGAGGGTCAAATTTGAATTGAAAAGAATTAATATCGAAAAGTAAAAAAATCCTTTAATTTGGCTCTTTCGTTTTACATTACTCTGAACACGGAACAGACGGAAGTGCATTAGACCAGACTCCGAAAGGTGTAGCGTCTGGCCCCCAGACATTACTTATTTGTTGTAAATAGAATTTCAAAGTAATACAGTTAGTTTAGGTTAACTCTGCTTCACTGCCTGCAGAACGCACGAGTGAAGTTCTCTATCTGTAGGGTGGAACTTTATTACATTAAGAGCGACGGCGTACCTTAAAGCGTCGCTCCAACTTAGGAGGGCAATATTACTCGGCATTGGGCGTTACAAAACGGTAAAGTTACTAGGATTCGCGCACTGGGCCCTACGAGCCTGACAATTAGCGTCCTTCCAGTCTCTTTGTCGACAACGCGTCGGCTTCTTAATTAAATTTTAAAAGCAATCTTACGTTTACTTTGAAACGCCGTTTAAATGAGAAAATATCGTGGGAGGAAAGCCATGCTGGATAAACTGACAGCGAAAGGGCGTTGCTCCTTGTTAGTTAATACAGAAACTCTTAACTTTGCCATTATGCTAAGACCTGAAGAACGGACGAAAGAAAAAAAGCGTCTAAAAATTCTAGTAAAGACCAGAAAAAACACTCGAGCTTTCCTATTTGCTCATAGACCATGTTCGATCGAATTTTTCTAGAACGTTCAAGGGTCCAAATACTACATAAGAAAATACTTCGGTTGCGGAACTTAAATAAAAAATAAAAATAAAAAAGGCTCAAGAAATAATAAACGGGGAAAAAAATGGGAAGAAAAGAACTTCCTCAAGGACTGTAACGAGATCTCAACATCTCGTTAGCTTCTTTCCTGTAAAAAAACACATACTATTTTTCTACCACATTTTTTATCTACTCGCGTTGGAGTCAGCCAGAACATCAGTTGCGTTGTTCTCCGCAAAACAAGAAATACAAACTGACACACAAAAAAAGGTTTACCCTACCAGTATCTCTGTCCGAAACATCCATAGCATACGAGCTTAGGTTCATCACCCTGGAATCTATCGTCAGCTGGTTGTTGATGGTGTTTCCATTGATTTGGGCTGCGTTGTCATTCTGGGGTTGGTCCTCGTAGACAGTTTTCCATAAGGAAAGCATGTCACGTGCAGTTAATAGCGCTACCTATGAATTTCCCCACCATAATTTAGTAACATGCAATCATCCCAACATCCTTTTCGCCTCACGCAAATTATTTTTCTTCCTTTCTTGCCATACTTAAACGTCTTACTTCCGTGCGGCGAAAAGGGAACTTATCACATGTTCGACCAAGAAAAGCAATAAAACAACGTACCTCTCCACCCCGTACGTGTTCTTCTAACCGAGCTTTGATGTACAACAAGTCGAAACTTTCTGGATATTCTTCCAGGGAAGCTTCGGCCAACAGCAACGCTCTTTCGTACGGCGTTCGCTCGACTTCCTGGCCGGCATTCCAATTACACTGCTCCGTGGAGAGCAGGAGCAAAAGGAGCAGTAAGGAAGATAAGTGGTCGGCACGACGCTGGAGGGCAAAGGTGACGTACTGGGTAGCTTCGCTGATGTGTCGGCTGTGGGCGTGGATTAACGAGAGGTAGAAGAGAGGTAAATGATCTTGCGGGTCTTGGGTTTTGGCTTCGTTGAGGAACCGGAGCGCGTTCTCCACGTGTTGCTTCTTCTTCTGCTTCACCCGGGCGGTTCGCGACTGCAAAAAGTAGCCCAGACCCACGTACAAAGCCGAGCGTAACGTCCGTCTGGTGAGTGCGCCATTCTTTTCAATGTCATAGGCCTTTAACGACCACGCAAGGCCCTCTTCAACCTTTAGGAAAAAAGAACGATACGGAAAATAAAGATACTGAACAACCACAGACCAGCACGTCAATTTTGAATTCTGCGGTTTCCTGACTCACTATCATTAAAATAACGAAAGTCAGACGTTTTTGTCTTGCTTAAACTTGCTAATAAAAACAAGAGGTTTGAAATGCAGCCTTCTAGATACGAATCTAGTGACCGCTTCCTCAGCAATATTTCAATCCCCAGACACAGTTGTTCGCTCGACCAGATTCATCTTCTTAACACCAGGATGCATTCGATCCCGAATGTAAGAGAAACAGGTTTTATGGAGATCTTTCTCAAAACAGCGTGAGAGATAAATTCTACAATAACGGAACGCATGCAAAGAAACCCACGTGTAAGATCAATTTTCCTGGTGTTTCTTATATCCGGGTTCACATCGTGTCTACCCAAACCCTTAATACGCAAACAAAGACAAATGTTACTTGAATTTTGTGTTCTATGCATTGATGTTTTCATCGAGTTTTGTCTGGTTCATAGTGCTCCCGCTTTTATGTCTCTCGAAGGAAGCCCCGCCTACTTGCAGATAATTTTTCGCGGAACGAAGAGCCGAAGGCAGAGAGCATGGAAGCGGAGAGGACGAACTTACTGACAAAAACACGGATCTCGGCGAGGTACTTAAACTCGTTAGTCTCGAACAGCGACTGTCGCAGCCGCGTCAGAGAAGCTGGCGAAAATTTCAGACAACGATCTTTGAACTTTACCTGTCCCAGGTGTTCATAACAAAGGCGCGCAGCTGACAGACACAAGGCGGCAGATTTGGGTGAGAGTCTCGATGCTTCTTTAAGCACCAGTAGGCTTTGATTGTAGCGGCCAGACGCCATCAAGGATAAAGCAAGTTGAGACCAGATGTGCGGCTCCTCAAATGCAAATTTCAACGCTCTTTCCAGACACTAATCCGCGAAAACCAAAAAAAAATTTTGTAGAAAGTGATCCATAAGGCATAATAAAAAAACTTACGTCCGTTAAGAGCGTGCATTGACCGTGTCGGGAGAGAGTAAGCGCCAATAAATCGTACACTGAAAGCGCATTGTTGAGAGCGTGTCGTCGCAAGTCTTTAAAATCAGGTGATTGACTCAGAACTGCATCGCGTGCGGCCATCGCTTCACTACGCGTAATCAGAAAAAAAAATAATCAAATTGGACCAAGTTCTGTACAGCTAAAAGAGGTTATCAAGGAAAAAGGGTTACCTCATAAGTAACAAGAGAATAATCTCTTCATTCACATCCCGCGGGACAAATAAAGTGGTCCCAGCATAGCGCTTAGGCTTCCAGGCTCCTTCGCTGTGTCGCACTACACCAATACGTCCTAGATAACGTGACAACGATATTTTTACTCCACCCAAGTCTTTTCACTTTTTCTAAATTTATCGAAAGACGAACAGTAAGCATTTTTCCACATTTAAAGTAAAAAATAAATACATTGTATGACTGACATGACAAGAGCTACGAACGGATTCCACTAGTAAAGGCAATGTACTAAATTGACTCTGACATTCGATATTTCCGGAAGTACTAACATACGCGATGCGGAATTTCCTCAAATTTCCGATCAATTGTGACATGTTAAGCTAAAAACAAACACACCAGTAACACACTGTGTAATCTCGCTACAAAGTTTGCTCGGCTCTTGTCGCTCTGTATACTAAATGAATGCTTTCGGAGTCGCAACTTGAAGGAGTTTGCGGAGACTCACTGTTTCAATAAACGCGGTCATTTGATGAATTCTGAGAACGCTTTCATATTGCAGTTTGCGTCACCGTAGGCGTTAATACCTTCGGACGTTTATTATATTTAATTCTATTAAGTTTGTCAATCCTACTTATCATTCCAAAGTGCATACAAAATTCCTGTCCTAAAGCTTCGTCACTACGTAAATTTAACTCAATTCCTGCTACATCAGTTTACAATGAAAAATTAAATTTCTCCTTTTAAAATAAATAGCGTGCGAGCCTGAAACACAGAATAATAACTCAAAAAGCGTAAGGACTAGCAAGTAAAGTTCGTAACGCGAGTGAGCGCTACCGGAAGTAATACGCATGGGTTGACATTTCCTACGAGGAAACAGTATTACTTTACGCTGCTGAACAACTTCAGTAACTTCTCCGAACGAGAGCAGCTAACACGATTTTGCTTACTAACCAGCAGCGAGAGCTGCTTTTAAAAGAACTGATGGATAGCAAACGCTTAGTTGTAACAAGTTCTATGTCGTTTTTTCTTCTTCTTCTAAAAAAACTGTGACGCCATGAAGAGTGCAGAGTGTCCGTTATTAGTATAGCAAGCCTATTTAAATGACGCACTGAAATAAGATACGCGTTTTCTACGCATAATTTTCACATTCGAAAAGGTACAATTCTTTGAACCGAACCTGGTACTACAGTGAATTTTCTAGAGTGACGCGAAAACCAAAAGAATGCTGTCTGTAGCAAAACCTTATTCAGTTATTCATGAAAATAACTGCTTAACTACTTGTTTTACTCTAAGCTAACAAGCTCTAGCTTATAAATTCGCATCCCTGAACATATGTAATTCTTAATACAGTGGCGCTACAATGAGCCCGTGTTGCGGCAGCAAAGTCCTTAGGCACGTTATACGGAACTCTCCGTCATAATTTGCAAGCCGTCACGTTTTGCGACTATTGTTTCAGAATTTGCAGTTTTGTCCGTTGGCTAATAGAAAAATTACTTCGAACTTCGCAGGTTTCCCCACGTGTCGTGTGTAACTTAGAAGGTGTGACACCTTCTGCAGTGACTCTGCCACAGGCGGACATGGAATTTGTCATGTAAGCTCACGAAAGGTGTAACAGAATCAATATAGGCTGCAATAACCGGGTCTATCGCTCTATTTTACGGTACAATATCGGCTTCCGGGGAAACCTGCCTATTTCAAGGTGGAAAAAGCTTCCGCCGCCACAAAGTGCCCCAATGCCTTTGTTATTTATTTAACCGCAAGCTAAGGTAGTTAGGCAGTAAAACTTTCTCGAACTTCAATCTTTTTCTCTCTATGGGTTTACCGGGCTCTGTTTGTGCAGGAGGCACGTAACTCGCTTGACTAGAGTTTCGCATCAGGAGCTGGGCGAGGTTTTTCGCCCAACTGAGTCGTAAAGGCTGTGTTCCTGGCGTCTCCATGGCCGTTAACATATAGCGATAGCGGTTTATCGCCTCTTGCAAGCGACCCGCTTGGACATGTAATTGTGGAAGACGATGAATACACGTTTCTAAGAGCACTCCCAACCGCTGTTCCGCGCTGGAAGACAGCAACGAGCTCGAGCCTTTGAACGAGTCAGAAAAACGGGAAGTTAGGTCCACTCAATTGCATCAAAATCGAAAAGATTTGCGAAACGAACGGAAGAAAGAGCGGTTTACCCGACGTTGCCAAACTCCACGTACTGTGCCCTTGGGCTTTATCTTGCTCCTGCAAGTACAAAAGGGCCAAATCGGCAGCGATTTCCATACTCTTCAACTTTTTTTGTTCCCTCTCTGCTTCCGTCAGCTTTGTGGTCGAGATGTCTACTTTTTCTAAAGCTAAGGCTGCTCCAAAAATGGACGAAAAAGGCGTAACTGTTTAGACGCGCCCCGCGGCAAAAACTTGAGGAATTGATTTACCATGAATTGCGAAGGATTCTGCTACAACACGCAAACTTCGAACGGGTAATGATTTTTCGGTTAAGTGTTCCAACCCAGCGTCCGTTAAATGCTTCAGCGCGATTTGGTAATGGCCACAAGCGAAATTCAATTTCGCTAAAAGTAAATTTGCGTCCATGGATACCCCGCTCTATAAAAACATAAAAAACGTGAAATATAGCAGTCTTTTTTTTACCCTACCAAAGCAATCTCGATTGTATAAGTAACACGCAAGGTGAAACAAGACACGAGAAACGCAATCCATTAAGAGAATAGAACGCTTTCGAGCTCCAAAAGGGAACGAAACACACAAAAAAAACAGCAAATGAACACGGAAAGAGACGATCCTGATTTGGTTTGACCGCAGAGAAAAGAATTCAAGATATCTGTATAAATACATCAATCAATAGTTGAATACCGCTAAGTTATATAAACATCCAAAACTAATACAGAAAAATATGCTTTAGACGCTCTGTAAGCATAAAGGTTCTACGATTAACTCATCGCGCCTTTGAATTACCCTCCGCGAATTAAATTGCTTCTATACACGCCAATAATGACGCTAACAATTAGATCCTTGCCCAGGTAATTAATCATTCAGGCCATTCGGAACCAGTTGAACAAAACGCAACAGTCGATCTATGTAAAGAACCTTTTTCATTACTCGGTGTGGACAACGCCCTTTTAGGAGTAGACATCCTCACACTAGATACTAAATTATGTTAGTTTTTCACACAGTTCGCAAAAAATGAAATCGAAGTAATCCTTGTATACCGGATGCCACCCGTTCACTCGGCACTGAACTCGTGTGGTCGATAAAATCCTTCATCCGGTATAAGCGAGTAGTTAGTGGTCAGTATATCGACGTTCGATGGTCGAAGATTCTTAAAGGATTCCTGTCAATGTGAATGTATCAGGCGGTGCTTCCTCGATATACCTCATAAGAAGTCATACTATAAGAAGTCAATCTCTTGTTTGTAATAATATTGGCATATTAGACATCAACAGCATTCGTACACATTTTGTCAAATATGGAGGATCGCCAACTTCAGACATTACCAATGTAGTTTGGCATTATTGTTTCATACATTCGTTGCCGGCATCCACCTTCACGCGTCTTAGCTTTGTGTGATTCCAGATTACACAATACGATAGGCTTAACGGCTTTATGTTACGTGTAAAATTATGTGAATGGTGGTGAACTTTTCAAATAACTATTAACGGTAACCAAAAATCGGGTAGAAAAGAATTTTTACACAATATTAAAGCGAATACATCCCGGAAGTTAACGTTAAAGACAAACTAGCTTAATTCCAATAGGTAAGGAACATTAGGAATATACGCGATAGCAGTGGCTGTATTACGATTGAGATGTGATCATGAGAAGATAGGGACATGGCTTCAAATTTCAACTTCAGCGATAATCCTACTCGCAAAAATTGCCAAGAGTTGGAAGAAAGCGTGGAGCATTTAATGCTAGAATGCAGGAGTTTTGCTATTTAGAGAAAACATGTAATGGCCAAGTAGCACCGCAAAGATATTCCAAGAACACTAGAAGTATTGGGATTCGGAGATGGGACGTTCCACGAACAGTTTTTGATCCAGAACGCACTACGCAGATTTCTCACCCAAACAGAAATAGAACACGTTCTATCTAACCAACACTTCTTATGTGCTGTTTTGTTTATAAAAAAAAAGAAGAAAAGGAGCAAGAAAGAGAATGCGGAAGGCAATTATGTGTCGCTACGGCGACGTGGTTCGTCTTTAACACCAATAACTAATTAACGGCTCTGTGATTATGTGTAAAGTACTACTTGAATTGCTAGGCAACTTTCGTCTTCTCCTATGAAAAGCTTCACTACTCATTTTTGAAAGCAGATCACGTACAGTGCAGCCCGCTTATTCGAATAGGCTCGGGATCTGGATGGAGAGTATTCAAATGTACGGAGTATTCAAAAATACGAAGTTGCCTATATAGCATTGATAAAAAATACAGACTGAAGGAGACAACAGGAAATCTGTACTGTCCTGTATTAATAATGAAATTATTAATATGTCAAGTTTTTAACAATTCTTATTTTTTTAAAAGTCTCTGGCTGAACGTTGCTTTGCGTTCTTGTATTTTGAATTGTACAATACAAGAATGTCTTTTAAGCTAGAGACAAACTTGTGCTCTTTCTTATAACCATGCTTGATGCACTCTTTTTAACTTTGCGACTAAATGTGGAATGAAAAATGAACTTGGCAAATAGGTTTAATTTGTCTGTCGTCAACGATGAAAGGTGATGGGTTTTAACCTTCTTTGGGACAAAAGACCTTTCAAGCATTTCGTAAAATATTGCGACTTTCTGGTGTCAAGGGTTATTGCAAAAGACTCGTATTCACATAGATGAAGCTTTAAAATGTTTCCGAAAACGCGGAAAATTCAATTATCCATTACTCAATAAAACGAACTATGTTTACTGTATTAAATTGGCGTAAAACGGGACCACTAACCTTTCATTCAATTCGGCGGAAAATTCAAATAAACCGCTATTCAATTAGATGGGTTTGACTGTATATACATATTGATGTAAATATAAATATGCACATAAATAGAAGTACAAAATTTACATATGTATGAGATATACACTCTGCAACTAACGTCCTTTTGCAATTCTAACAAGTAACATTGGGAACGAAATGAGCGCGTTCACAGATTTTGGTTTGCATTTAAAAATACCTGCCTAAACTTTTGTGGGATTCCTTTGGAGGACAAATTTCTCGTTTTAGATGCCTAACTCACGACAGTCAGCTTCTCTGAGAAATACGCTACTTAAGCTGACTTCATCTTTGGTAAAAATAAGCATATCTAAAACCATCAGAACTAAAATTGAGAAATACATTAATGCAACAGAAAAAGGATAAAAAATTAATCAAGAGCTATTACCTTAGATCCCTCTTCATCGCTTACACTACGGAGCAACTTTTTCGCTTCTTGAAGACCTACTTCAGCTTTGGAAATGTTTAGTTCTGTGGGTGGGTGTTCTTCCAAATACAACTCCAGCTTGCCTTCCCCCGAAAGGAAAGTGGCTAACGCTTCTAAAAAACAAAAAATTAACCGTTAGGTACATGCAACTTCCACAAAGTATTTTAAAACCCTACCATTGGAAGCATTTCCTGTTCCACGAGCTTTCAACTGCTCTGCCAATTCAACAACTTTCTTCCAGTTTCCATCATCGCGGTTTTTCTGTACGTCAAATTCCCACTTGTTGGGCACTTTTTTGGACGACATGCTGAACCAGCAAAGAAAACGTCTCCCTGCTGTAGAAAATTCGAATCGCAACAAAAAGTACTTACAGACAAGTTTATCACATCACTCAAAACATATTATCTTTTTCGTCCGTCAAGTCCTCCATATCCCACCTCCTATGAATCACACGTAAATAAACCGGCAAACGAATGACAAACCGTTGCCGGGTAATATTAAATATATTTTGATAAAAATGAAACATTCTTTATGATAACAAATATATGTTGCATTCTAAAACTTACAGATTCTCATAGTTTCTCGCACATCTTTTCCTTTGAGGGATTTACTAATTCATTGTTAACTTCAGCTGGCAATGTCGAAAGGTTTCCGCCTTTGAGACAAGCAAGTGCTGTTCCTTTTCGTTTACATGCGGTGAAGAGCGACTGAACTCTCGGGTTGTTCAGGTGAGTGAAAAGAGATTTTTCCAAGTTTCTTTAATGGTTTATTATGCAGTGATAGACGTGTTTCATTACTTGTTCTTTGTAAGCCACAACGTTTTTCATTTTAAGCTAGTTAAGTGGTATAATTTCGTTAAAAATAAACCGCATGGCCGGGCACTTACGGGAGGGCAAACAAAATGGAGGAATCCGTTCTGTTCAGCCCTAGATGTGGAAGCCTTTTTGTTGTTCGGTCAGCTTTCTCAAACACTTAATGTTATGTAGTTGGAAGTCTAGTATTTATTTAGTGTTATTGTTAAAACTATCAGTGGAACACTTGCTGCGTTCTTGTGCAATAACTCATGTTGCAAGAGATCGTAGCGTGGTAGTTTCAGAGTGAGGGTTGTTGATCAAACAAGGCTACGAAAAGCAAGTAACAACTGCGCTCTGTCTTGAAAAAAGAAAACGTTTCTGTGAGTCGTTTATTAATATTGTCCCTGTTTTTTGCAGGGTGCAGTTGTCGCTTGCCATTCCTGCCATTTGAACACATTCCCTTGTTACAAGCAAAAGAGGGAAGCAAATAACTCCATTTCCCTTCTTAACTTCGGAGAGGAGTCCGAAAGACCTTAGAGGAATAGTCGATCCAGTTCACTTGCACAATGCCGCAAAACGAGCACATTGAGCTTTTTCAAAAGCGGTTTGGTTTCCGTTTGGATCACCATGAACGCGTTCGCAAACGCGAGGCTCGCGAGCACAAACGCCAATCGCGTTTGGCCCGGGACTTGACGGGCATCAAGGGCAGGATTTTTGCCAAGAAACGCTACTCGGAGAAGGTTCAGATGAAGAAGACCATCAAAGCCCATGAAGAGAAATTAACCAAACAAAAAAGCACGGAAAAGACTCCGGAAGGAGCGGTCCCTGCCTATTTGTTGGATCGTGAGGGAACGTCCCGAGCCAAAGTTCTTTCTAATATGGTGAAACAGAAAAGGAAGGAAAAAGCTGGCAAATGGGAGGTTCCGTTACCCAAAGTCCGAGCGCAGTCCGAAGCGGAGGTCTTCAGAGTCCTCAAAACGGGCAAAACGCGTCGTAAAGGATGGAAACGTCTCGTCACCAAAGCCACGTTTGTCGGCGAAGGGTTTACGCGTAAACCGCCTAAATACGAGCGATTTATTCGACCCATGGCGCTCAGATACAAAAAAGCCCACGTCACACATCCCGAATTGAAAGCCACGTTCTGTTTACCTATTGTAGGCGTCAAAAAGAACCCCAGTTCTCCCATGTATACCACGTTAGGCGTCTTGACTAAGGGTACCATCATTGAAGTGAACATTAGCGAGTTAGGTTTGGTTACACAGAGCGGCAAAGTTGTATGGGGCAAATACGCCCAGGTGACCAATAACCCCGAAAACGACGGCTGTGTCAATGCGATACTCTTGGTTTAATTATATCTGGAATAAAACGGAACGAACGCTTTTTGTAAAATGAAACCGGGTTTGTTATTTTCTATTCCTAGTTTAGTAGGTTAGGTTGTTTAGTGGTATAGTTAATAAGGTTTAAAATCGAAATTTTAATTACAGTAAGCACCGGACATGCAGATCTTCGTCAAGACCCTCACGGGTAAGACCATCACCCTTGAGGTCGAGCCCTCTGATACTATCGAAAATGTCAAAGCTAAGATCCAAGACAAAGAAGGTAAAACTTTTTATATCCTTTTTTATATCCCTTGAGCAAAATACTAACCAAGTTCGGTTTTATTAGGTATTCCTCCCGATCAACAGCGTTTGATCTTCGCCGGCAAGCAATTGGAAGATGGACGCACCTTGTCGGACTATAACATCCAGAAGGAATCCACTTTGCACTTGGTGCTCCGCCTTCGTGGTGGTGCCAAGAAACGCAAGAAGAAGAATTACACCACCCCCAAGAAGAACAAGCATAAGCACAAGAAAGTCAAGTTGGCTGTCTTGAAATACTACAAGGTAAGATAAAATGTTATGCCCTAAGCGTAGGACCCAGTATTTATGGATTTAAATGATGAACAAATTAGGACACCTTATGAGGTCTTTGATTACAAAAATAATAACAACTGAAAACTTAGATTTAAGAAAAGTTATGTGACGCGTAGAAGGAGGGTATTAAAGTAAACTTTCATTTACTCTCAGGTTGACGAAAACGGCAAAATTAACCGTTTGCGTCGCGAATGCCCCGGCGAAGAATGCGGAGCTGGTGTTTTCATGGCTGCCCACAAGGACAGGCAGTATTGTGGCAAATGTGGCAAGACCTACGTCTTCAACGCTCCTGAAAGTGAATAAATTGTACGCATACATGTAATACACCACTCTGGGGTAAATCGTTTTTTTGCGAGTTGGCATTCTTTTTCTGATTTCATGTGTTCACATATTTCGGGTGAATCCTAGAGTACAATGTGATGAACTGCTAGAGTACTGAAAAGTAGTTGGTGCGTAAAAAAAAGTAGCTTGCTTCACTGTTTACTTAACGTTTTTCTGAGCCGCCATGGATGTTTCCTTTTCGCGTAGCAGGGGCGAGTAGTGTACTATGTTAAGCGGAAACAACTACTGTACCAACCAAATGGGTTTAATTTATACAATTCAGGCTGATTTATTTACGTGAAGTGAAGGCGTGGAGATTCAACCAATTGTTGGCAGTGTAAAGGGGAACTACAAAGTTTAAAACAACTGGTTATGTTATTTAAATGCACAAGCAATACGATTTGACATGGGAGTATTGATGCTCTAGGTTCCTTAATTCCAGTGGAAGCCAAATATTAACGGTTATTTTGCTCACAAAAAGACTTTAATTCTTGCACAAATAGGCCCGTCATGTTCTCAACAATTAAACTTTTTGCCTCTACTGTCTCGTGGCGGCCTTTTCAAGCTTTGATCAGTTTCCAAAGTGCAACTTTATTCCTACTCGAGGAATTAAACCCAGATGAGTCCAAAACATTATGAAAAATTTTGAAGAAATCGTGGGAAAGTATATCGGATCTGCAATATAGATCATGGTTGACAGTTTGGTTAGCAGGTTTAGCTTGCTTGTTCGATTTCCACATTGTATAGAACGGACTGTTCATCAACGTAGTATGTCATGTATCACTCATACATTTATTTATGCGTTACTTTCTACATAATTAAATTGACTTAGTATAGTACATCTTTGCATTAGTAAGAGCTATAATTCCACATATTTTTTTAATATGTTACAGTTATAATTTGCACTGACAAGAAATTACATCTTAATTTATCCTAAAAAAAGTGATACTTTGAAGTTTACCTTTCATATAGAATACGGTTCGTAACTGAAACAGAACGAAGCTGTCATTCCCATAATATAGACAACAGTAATTGCTTGTACACTACGAAACTGGAATTGAGTATCTGTATTGGATAACGCGTAATGCAAGGTACGAACAATCTTGATTATGTAAGCAACGAAATTTAAAGACCATGCATTAATCATGCTTCAGTTGTAATGGAACTTCGTTTTCAGCAGGTATTCAATCTTCACTTGACCAACGTCGTACACGATGAACCTATTTATAATACGTGACTAGATCATTCACCCAATACCACCAAAACGTTCAAAAAGGAATCTTACTCGTTATACAACAGCGAAGTTGTCTCAATTGGACTTGGTACCGGTTTTCCCACAGGTACTTGAACTCCGTTTGGTAAAGTACGAGTCTCGGAAGGATCAGGTTGCGTCTTGCCAACACCTTTGGTACTGTGCTTGCCTTTGGGTAATTTCTCGATGTAGTCTGCTTGCGTGCGCTCATACCTTTAAACACGAAAAGTAGTAAAACTACCAAAATCGAAATAAAAATATCTTACATGTTCCCTAAGGCGACTTCACAAAGTAGCAGAAGTCCCACAGGATTATTTTTCGAAGTGCTGCAGTAATTCGCAGACTTGGATACCATGTCGGCGAAGTAAACGCCTTTGCCGAACATGTAACCAGTAACAGGCGCCTCTGGTGGCGCAATACGCAGACCTTGTGACACAATACCCGCGACGTTGGTCGTCCTCGAACCGTGCCACAACAACTGACGGTTTGGAAGCTTACAAAACGGTTTATATCGTTTATCTTCCCCTTGACGTGCCACCTATACAATACATGCAATTAATAAACCACCTTTTAGTTATATCGATAGCGAACCTTAAAAACTTCCAGAATTTCAAGCTTGTACTGCGTGTGGGTAGGCGCATGCGTATTTTTGACGTAAGTTTCAATAAGCTGGTATTCTTCACTAGTCTTCTCCAAAACTTCAATTTTCGCATTCAGTTTATCGTAATGAGCATCAATAGGATCTTTCGACGTGTCTGCTTCACCAGCTTTATGCAAGTTGAAAGCAATTTCGATTTCCATCAGACTATCCAACATTTCAAGTTTGGACTAGAAAAAGACAAATCATACAAAAATTTAACCTAGGATAAACAATACAAGTAATCAAGTATACTTTGATAAGTTCGTGTGTTTCAATCAGCGGAGGTTTTTTGAGCCCAAAGTCATGTGGAATTAACGTATAAAATCGGTTCGACCCATCCAGAAACTTAGTCATATGCGGTGTATCCGGGCTGGAAATTAAGTCTTGAAGTTCTTTCAACACGCCATAGGCGGATTCTATTTGACGACGGCTGATTTTGCCCAATGGCATTTTGGTTAAATCCAATTCGAATTCCAACATGGTTTTCTTCATAGATTCCACATCAAAAATGGTGCAAATCAATTCTTGAACCGGTTTTGGGAGCTTGGATTTCGAATCTTTCATACTCAAATGCTGAGAAGCGTCCGCCTACGTGGAACGTCACAGCAAAACATTATATTAAACATTACACTAATTAAAGAATATTCCTTAACTAGGAAACAAGCAAATGACTACTGCTCAAGGCAACGAGTTAATAAATCATTGATCTTACTTCACCGTAATCGACGTCCAAGGGGTACATCTTGTTAGGCACTTTCTTAAAGTTGTGGCGTTTTTTCCACCGGTTACCACTCTTCTCTTCGTACAATGTTTCAAACAAATGAATAGCGTCTTCTTTATCGTAGAATTTTTCCAGTTTGTTGCCACCAATCTCCGTCCCCACTCGTCCCCATGAACGGAATACCCAGTACCTTTGAAGAATAGAGAAACACTCAAAATTCCAGCAATTTATGTTTCGACAATTAAACAATTTACTTTCTGCCTTTATCACTTTCCAAGACTTGCAGTTTGTAGAATGAATTACGGTCACTCTGAATATCCACGATGCCCAACACAGCGCTATACAAGTCACCTCCTTGCTTTAGTACATGCGCTTTATGATCCACTCCCGAATCAGGATCCACCACACCTCCTCCTTTCATTTTCAGCGTAAGTTTCTCAGGAACGCTCTTGCTCTGCTTAACTACCAAATAAACGTCCGTACTTTCACGTAAAGTCAACCACACATGATTATCCTAATTCTTCAACAAAATGCTAATTGGTACGAAAAAAAGATCGACATACGAACATACCAAAAAGATATATAAAATAAAGAAAAAAATAAAGAAAAGATATATAAGTCTGTTTTAGTCCATTATGGGTGTCGACCGCGTATCTGTCCGTTAAGCAAATCTTACGCTAAAACGGTCATCAGACGGTCTTGAATGCTTTACTATGGGAGTGCTTTGTGCCTGGTTCAATTTGATTTACATGAACAAGGGTATCTCACTCCATAAGCCAATTTTCAAGAAATGTGAAATTAATTCCGCAAGAAGAAGACAGTAGAACCTCGAAAATCGGACAGAAAGAAAACTCGTAAAGGTAAAAATATGCTTACATCCACTTTTAGGGTTCTTTTTCACAATTCCTAGGCGTTCTTCTACCTACAATCAATACACGAATTTATTTTCATTACTCTTTCTTGCAGTGTTTTACCTCTGAGCCCCAAGATGCTAAATTCATCTTGGAAATTAAGAACGCTGGGCTCATTCCTGGCTTCAAATCTTTTACGTCATCCAAAAACTCTTCAGGTACAACTTGAATCTCGTTATCACGCGCTTGTTCCATATGTTTGGTCATTTTTTCGACATCACCTAGAACAAAACACCGTTGGAAATATTTTTAAAAAAGTGGTAGGTTTCGTAATTAGCATTGCGTAAACAAGCCTTAAATACTCATTTCAAACACGGAAAGGTAAAATAAACAACACAAAAAAATCTCTAGAATACAAATTTTTCGACAAAAAACGGTTAGTGAAATTACAATCACCTTTGCTGGCAATAACTGCCGCTACTTTCTTCGTTATTTTTGTTCCCAGTTTTCCATCCAGTTCTTCAATTATCTTTTTCAGTTCAGCTTTATTTTTGCTTGTTTCCCCACCAATAATAAAAGTCATTTTGCTTAGCGGATGCTTCGTATCCACTTGGGGCGTTCTATATAGCAGACACATCAAATTTATCCCTTGGGTACTACAAAATGTCGCTAAAATCTTACAAAGTATGTGGAGCTAACGCCTTGGCTGTTGATGACTGAGCTCCAACGTTGGGAATTATCCTTTTATGTGGAACGTACTTGTACTTCTTTCTAGAATTGGCAAACGTTAGATGCAAACATTAAGGTTCATCATTTTGGACGTACAGGAAAGGATGCTCGCTTTTTAACTCGTCTGGCACCTTAAATGCCTTTCGATCAGGATCCAACGTCACGTACACGCATTTCGCCCATTCTGTTACTGATCCCGTACACTGATACCCAACTCCACTCCTAATAATACCGAATATAACAATCTTACTTAAAAATTATAAAATTACATTCTTTTTACAATTGTTCCCTCATATGCAACTCCTGCATGGAATGAAATTGATTTCGAACATAAACATAACTCCTTACCTGTAAACGAGTTGTCCTTGGCATTCAGGACAAGGCAGAAGTCTTCCAAAAGCCATTGCATCGGCCAAACGATCCAGCATCTAGAATGCAGTTAAATGAAAACAATACAAAAGAAAACGCGTAAGCTTACAGACGTCTCGCCAGAAGCAACTTCTTGTTTATTGTATTCCAAAAGCTCTTGAAGCTCCTTTTTGGTGCATTGTTTCTCCAAAGGATCCCGATATTTGTACATAAGCTCGGTTTGTTCTTTCAGTTTCTTCTTTTCATCATCTTTGGAAGTGCCCGGCTTGGAGTCGGTTTCATCTTCCGTCTTGGGTTTCTTGGCTGGAGCAGAGGCTTCTGTTTTCACCTCAGCTTTGCGTTTCCCACTCAAAGGCTTAAGTTTGCTTTGCAAAAGGTCTTTGTCTTCTTTCGAGAGTGAATTAAAGCCAGGAATAACTTCCGGGGAATCATTAAAACCAAATTCTTCACGTCTTTGAGCGAAACAGTCCACGTGGTGCCACTCATCCTGCGGGCCGTACATTTTAGCCCGTTCGGAGTCGTAGCTTTTCTTGGAGACGCGGATTGCATCTTTGGCGATATTCTCTTGACAAAGACGGCATTTTGACCGGCTTGATTTGGCGTACTCCACGTTGTAATCCAACATTCCCAGCTTCTCAGCTGCACTGCCTTTCTTCTTTTTAGCTTCCTTAGGCAGAGGAATGCCTACACCACTAATTTTCTTTCGGATTTTCTCTTGGTCTTCCCATCGTAATGAATCAAAATGCTCAATATCAGCTTCAGATTTAGGACGCTGGCGCTCGAAGAAACAATCAAAATGGTACCAGCTTGTCATTTTCCCATCAAACTTGTTCGACTAAAGAAGAAAGTGTCAATTACGGAGTACAAGTTGCTGTAAAACTAGAGAAAATGTCGCGTTATTTTCACCTGAACGATCACGGCGAGGCGTAAACTACTTTGGGGAATGGGATCGCGGCATTTTTTGCAAGAAGCACGACCAGTCTTGGCATATTCTGCCCGGTATGGTAAATCGTCACCCATTTTTAAACGAATCTCGTGAAAAATGAGCTACAGAGATGTTTCGATCACTCAGGAAACAACGGTAAGAAATCGTTGGGCCACGTTTTCGCGGCTTTCGGCCATATTTGTTTATAAGCTCTGCTATTGTTACAAGCAGTTGCTAGGGTACGACATTCCATTGCTCTTTCATTGGTTCCTCTTCCTGGGCAAGGCGGAAAAGATCGTTGGGTGACTTTTGTAGTGTGTGCTGCATAGCCGACGGCAAGATATCTTCATTTGTCGTTCTAAAACTAGAAGTAAGTTTATTTTTCTAGAGGTGTAGGAATGGAGCACACATGGTAAACTAACGATAAGTTTTTTTTCCCAAAAAGATCTACAGGCACGGTTTCAAAAGTTTAATCATTCAATGGAATCCGCGCCAGTTTGATACTTTGTGGCATGACACTTAAATGGATGGATAACGTAACTTGTTCCTGATCTAAATTGCCTGCACACTCATGAATAGCCCGGAAACAATTGCAATCTAACCTGGGTAATAAGAGGCATGGAGAAGTTAGCAACATATCTCGTATTCGGGTGTAATTTACATACGGGAACTCGTATTTAACGGCGGAGCGAACAAATTGTTGTGCGAAACATTCATGTCTGATGAATCTAGTTCGTCAGAAGCATCGCCGTACCATGTTCGCATTAGGGTCAGGGGCGTAGCTAGAGATTTTGAACGGTGGACACTTTACAGATTTGGCGGCCATTGTGCACGAGAACTACCTGTCAGAATTCTGTACATTTTGGCGCCCAAATCAGTCTGGCGCCCATGTTTTAGGACATTTTTGGCACGTATGTGTGTACTGGGCGTTTTACTGGCTTCCACCGCTTACTACGCTGATTACGAAGTTGTCATTTCTGCGTATGTCATTTGTCGTTTCGTTATAGATCTATTTTAAAAGTTTGTCGACAAAAGTGGTACTGGATGTTTCGTTCTAAAGGTCTAGTTACTTTAGAAACGCTTCCTTTACTTCTCTTAATGCTATGTTATGTTTAAGATAATTACTATGCTATGTTTTAGCTAGTGTTTTTTTTAAGCAGAACTGAGTCACAAAGATGACTCATTATCGTCTTCGGCTTCCTTTTTAATCATAACGAATGAACAGAACTTACATCTACATTGTTTAAGTTAAAGCCCAAAACTAGCCGCAGACACATTTCAACGAACTCATTAGTTTTTAGTAAGTCCACATTTACGCACAGCAATCGAAGAAAAGCAAATCATTG
The DNA here is from genome assembly GCA_020615345.1 of Triops cancriformis. NCBI lineage: Eukaryota > Metazoa > Arthropoda > Branchiopoda > Notostraca > Triopsidae > Triops > Triops cancriformis. The sequence goes on from JAHZNP010000093.1 coordinate 44,299, forward strand.
TTGTTGATTGATCAGACAGGACGGAAGAAAAAAATCGGTAAATCGTGGGTATAAGTAAGTGCAAGTAAGACCGTATTTCAGCCGCTTGCGTCTTCTAGGAAAAAGGAAGATGCATAGAATAGGAACTAGTGTTAATTATAGGAGGAATTCTTCCAGAGCAGGAAATGTTGATGAGGAGAAAACATAGAATACAACTTAAGGATAATGTGAGGCCTCTTGCATGACCCCAACAGAAATTTCAGAGTACTCCCAGAAATATTTTCTCCCTATGTCATCCTATACCATATAAACTATTTTATTTTCAGGTTCCTTCGCTTTATTATGTATTCTTGGTTTCCCCCAGAAATCAACTAGTACCCAGTAGCGCACTTTGTAGGCTACCAACTTAACTACGCCTATTTATAGAATTTTAGTGCTAAAATTGTGAAAAAGACACCGTGGAGCTAATGAAATATAAATTCATCAATTATTTGTAGGTGTTCTCACCAAACATTCCGGTCCATTCCCATTCCAAACGCTTCAAGTTCATTCGCCAATCTTTTATAATATCATCCTTGTGACAACATTACCTCGGAATCACTATTTAATTCACTCCGAGAAGTTAAACAGTTGATTCTTGTGCTTAATTTCCTACTCCAAACGAGTCGCTCTTGTAAGTATTGTGTATTAAAACCGTGCATGCTGTAAAAAAATGGATTCAATTAATTAAGTAGGACTAACAGGGTACCTTAATGAAAATGTACAAAAAGGATGGAATCCATTGATGCGTCGAAGTAATTAAGGAAAGGTAACATTAAATTGCTACTTTTTGTCCTGCTCGTAGCGGAAATGGATTCACATATCTTACCACAACTTATTTCTGTGCTTTGAAGCAAACGAACATCAACTTATCTATTCTGTGCGGCGTAACGGCAACCCAGCGAAAGTGGAGAACTTGTAGGTTCAAGAAGTAAAACGCTCTCGAGTCTTTTTTGAAAAACTCGTTGACATTAGGATAAGTGTGGGCTGCTTACGTCTTTGTAATGCAAATGCTACTTGAAGAAATCTGACACTGCGTCGTTCCCTGTTTGACCTCCTTAATGACAACGTGCCTTTTAAGCCCTCGCACACGCTCAGTCACGTGACCTAGCCATCTGTGCCCTACGTCGTTCTAATGCATGAAACCAGCCCCCTTTACCAATCTACACTTTTTAAAATCTCTTCATAAGCCTTTAAAGTACACCCATTGAAATTATGTATGCGAACATTTTCCTAAAGCACTTTATCTACCATCTTAAGCACACATACAAGCGTTCAAGTTACCGAACTAAAGTCACCGTTATCCTCCCGACTTTTGCTTTTCGTATGGTAGAAGATTTTGTATGCACGTGTAAGATTGATAACACGACTATGACATAATATGTGCAAAGCATATTTCTAAACAGTGGAATTTTTATCCCGCTGATCGAGAACATTCGCCTTAAATTGGCCCAGGATAGTAGTGAAAGGATAGTAGAAGTTTTGCTCGGTTTTTACTTTTCTGGCATTGTAGAACAACATGATTTAAAACTGAAAGTTTTATATAAATTTCGTGTAACTCCTCTGAAAATGTGCTACAGTAGAGCTAGGTCGGCAGCCCACCGACCGCATCACAATCCTGTCTTATCTGACACTTGCTAGACAGACGAATTACACATAATATGTAAAGCAAAACTACGGAGAGAATTCACTACCACATTAGTTTTAAAGTTAATTGCGAGTTCAGTAGAATTCACTACCACATTAGTTTTAAAGTTAATTGCGAGTTCAGTAACCTGCGTGTTGATGCAGCATCTTTGGAACAGGTGGAGTAACTCAAGTATGTGGGAGTATGGCCACGGATGATAGAAACATAGACAGCCGCATTGGCAATGATCCGTAGTTTTACGGTGGTTTTGGAGACGTGTGTTTCAAAACGGGATATCTGTCAGTTTTTTAACAGCGTTTACGTCTCTGATGACGA